>JBAMHW010000012.1:31769057-31782731 GCA_037177495.1 Rhadinocentrus ornatus | reverse complement strand
GCTCTTCACCGGTTCCTCTGTGAGGGATGGTATTTTGGTGGTGCCGAGTGAGAAGCAAAACTTACCTGTTACCTTCCCTTTCTTCAGCACAAGAGACCTAGATTTACCTGTATGAACCTCATACAATATATCTGTCTCACTTACTTTCTGCTGTGCAGAAAGAGTATATTGCTAAGAAACCTTGTTTTCAAGCTACTGCGTCTTTCTTCTAATGTCCGCCCACAGACACTAAATGACAATAAATTTGGAAACGCTGTTTATTCTTGAACACCGGCTACCACCCAATGCAACCTGAAATCTGCCTGCTCTATCGAGATATGCGTTGGGCCTTTAGACCCCACCTTGTGCATCATATTAGTTTTGGCCCATATACAGTGTAGTTTAATGATGTCAGTGAGCTCATGGTGCTACAGTAGTGGATTAGTTCATGACCATCCTGGTAACTTTGATTTTCCCTGTATCATTTCATTGATGAAACATGTCTGAGGAACAGCTACAGAAAAAGAGACTACGTGTTGATATTTAATTTTGGTTTTACCAAAGGACAGAAAATGACTCAGCCAGAATGCTTCAATTGATACCAGAAGCTAACAAACGAAAGATTAAAGCCTAACATGGTTTCTACATTGGGCAAGTGGCTGGGGTCCATGGCTTTTTAGCATTTGTATGAAGCGGGTTCTCATGGAAAATAGGATGGGAACTCCTAATGTAAAAGTTTATAATTCCTTTTAATTATGTACAGTTTGTTTTCAGTGGAGCTGGTTGAAGGTTTCCAGAAGGTTTGTTTTAATAGAATACTTGAAGATTCAAGAAAATAAACCTGATATTAGGTTAAAGATGCTTTAACTTTTAGTGATGCTTCAAGATAAGCAGGTTTAGGCAGAACATCTGTATTTAACTGTGTGCTCCTGTTTGTTTCTCAGGTGCAAATGTAACCTGCATGCATCTCAGTGTGTGATTCGTGACACAACCCTTCAGTGTTCATGTGACCACAATACAAATGGACAAGACTGCGAGCGCTGCCGCAGAGGGTTCAGATCTAGTAGTTGGAGACCAGGATCATACCTGCCTCTGCCAAAAGGCACCCCCAACACCTGTATGTACCAGCAGCAGCAATGCAAACACCTGTATGTGTCTGTACTCAATAAGTCACTTTCAATCACTTTCTGTCTTTTACAGGTGAAGTAGTTGATACTGTAACCAGTAAGTAATAATTCAACTGTTTACCTGAATGTTTACCTGTGTGTCAGTCATTTTTAGTATGTTCACCTGTCAGTGTTGCATCATTGGGATTATTTTTCACATCAGTTAAAGCACACCCTGCCAACAGGGTGCATCTTTTCTGTTCCTGTGTATCTTTGTTTTTCATCAGCACAGAAGCTGCTGAACTCACTTTGGTTTAAAACAAGTTAATCTGGAGCCCAAAAATTTATAAATTACTGGTTATTGCATCCATTCTTCCTCTCCCAGTGAGTTCCAGCTGATTGGTTGGACTACATCATGTCATGCACAATAACATGAAATGATACATGACAACATTCTGAAGTGAAGTCTGAAAATGAGTCTTTTCAGAACGAGTGACACGCCAACAGATGTTCTACATTTGTGTGGCTAATCAGTATTAGCCTGTGTTAACCTTTTAGTCACCTAAACCCCTTTAGACACACTTGTTTGGCCATAAGCTTGAACTATCACAAAACCCCAACCCTGAATGAATCTGAAAACCTTAAACCAGTCTACAAACAGTACTAAACTCTCCAACTCCCACTCACACAAATGGCAGCAGGTAGGGGCTCAGAAACTTCGGATATGAAAGTTAGCTTCTGAACAATTTTTTAATCCAATTCTCCAAAGATGACTGAGCAGAGACAAGATGCAACAGTGACAGAAACAGTAGAACACATAAATCCGCTGATAACCGTTGTAGAGCAGATGTGACCAAACTGTCTGCAGACCTGGAGAACAGATTCCCACCCGAAGTTCTGGACCACTTATTATTTTTACAACAGGCCCCCTACTGGATGACTATTCATGGATCTCTAGATCAACAGGTCATTTAGACCCCTTGTTTTTCTGTCAGTGCCTCCTACTGGGCACCGGAACTCCAACTACTAAATCAGAGTCCCTCCAAAATACCACTATTTGGCAAAAGTTACACTTTTAAAGCTTTAATATAAGCTACATCTTTTTTAAAGTTAAAGTTGTATTACACCTAAATAAAAATACAAATATTTTATTGCTTATGAAGTTTCTGACAACAGAATTTCCCTCTGGAGATCAATATTTCTATTTCTGACAACTTTGAAGGTTTATTGCAGCATCAGTTCTAAGAATTTAAAAGTTTAAGTACACCTTACTACATACAAACAATTGATTAAAGGTTTGTTTCATCTGAATATGTTTTCCTTTATTACACAGAAATATGGTTGTTTTTTTTTTTGTTTTTTGGGGGTTTTTTTTGTTTTTGTTTTTGGTTTTTTTGGGGGTTTTTTGTTTTTGTTTTTGTTTTTTTGTTTTTTGTTTTTTGTTTTTTGTTTTTGTTTTTTTGTTGTTGTTTTTTTTTGGGGGGGGGGTATAAATTTATATATAACATTTACTCATGTGCTTCAAATCTGCTAAAACATATTATAGGACATGTCTGGTCTTTGGTGTCCAGTCCTCATTTTGTTGTCAGAACAAACAAACAAAGATACGCTGGCTTCCTCCTACCATCCATATGTCTTAGGTTAATTGGTCATTGTAAATTTTCCCTAGGTGTGCGCGTAAATGTTTGTCGCTCTCCATCCTGCGGTGGACTGGCGACATGTCCAGGGTGTATCTTGCCTCTCGCCTGCTAATTGGGATAAGCTCTAGCTTCCTCCGCGACCCTAAATTGGACTAAGCAGTACAGAAAATGAATGAAACTGAAATAGAAATAGTCCTGGATTCAACAGGATGTTATTGTGGAAAAAATGTGTTCTGGTCAATAATATTGTCCTGAAATATCAGATCAATTATAGCAGTGGCCGTCGAGGAACACCTTAAAAACTGTTCATACGCCTTTATCCGTTATCTGCGTCGAGGATTAATGGGTCTTTATTTGCATCATAAACAGATTGTGCATAATTAGTGAAATATTGTCTTTGAATAAAAGTTGTAAATATAGGCTATAGAGTAATATAAATGTAAATAGCAATATAAACAAAGATTATATACACTATAATATGAATATAAGGGATAACTTACATTATATATATTATGCATAATATAATGCAAAATTAAATTTTACCATAAAGTATAAACTGCTAATATGTGTTTCTGCAATGTCTGCCTTTTGGAAAACAGTTTCATACTTTTATGAAAATGTTGGGCTTTACTTGTTCATCTCACATTATGCACATCATTAATTTAAAAATTTATTTATGTTTAATTCGCCATGTCACCTCAGTTTCATTAAACTAAACGTGCAGGTTAAACCATTCATTTCCAACAAGTAAAACCATTGCCTACTAGCTTAACTGATATTTAACGTAGCCTTTAGACAATGGTGGTAAACGGTGTCATGTAAAATTCAAATTAACAAAATAGTTTAATGGCATAAACAGACAATGTGATTTATGTTCAATACTCACTTCAGATGTCACCCGTGTTGGTTTGTATTGGTTCTTGCTAAAACAAGGGGTCCAGAAGTGCAGTTTCAAAACTGCAGGTCTGAGTCTGTGAATCTCCGAGTCTGCAGACACATGCTTCTTGATGTGACAGCAGCTTACTACCAAACCTCTGGACAAATATGGACATAAAGTCTCTCAAACTTATGCTGGAAAGTCTGAGTCTAGGTTTGTCTGGCAGAGTTTGGATTTGGCTGCAGTGAAACAATTGTTAGAGTCCAGAAAAGGTCTCTGCAGAACAGCAATGGGAGAATTCCTGTCTTTTGATTGGACAGTTTGGTTGCAACAGTCTCCAAACTTAGGCAATGTCCACATGGAGACAAGCAGGGGTCAACTGTGGACCTCCTGAGCCAGTGCCCATCAGGCTCCCAAAACGCTGGGTCCATGTGGGGAAAATGTCCAATTGAAAATAAAAATTTTAATAAAATGAACTCCAACTTCAGTCCTCTTGGGCCAAACCGTGACACCATTGGCCCTTTTCTCCCTTAACCAGCATTACAAACTACCAACATGAGTCTCTGTGCATGTCTTCTTCCCTGGTTTAAGTACATTTCTGTAGCAGTGTTACAGTGCCTGTTACAGGCCTGGCATGTGTACTACATCATTTCAGTGGTTTTGTTTAGACATTAATGTTCTTTAAAATCTTCCGCCTTTGTCTCCATGTGGATGTTGCCCTAATCCAATTTTATAGTATTTGTACACAAGATGAAAGAAAATAGAACAGAGCAGATTCACTAAAGGGACACAACTCTTCTTCTCTGACAGCGGATGGTGACTCTAACTCAGCAGCATCTGATGGACCTTCTGCTTCATCAGATGGAGTAACTGACTCTACTAGTGCTACTACCACTACTGCTACTACTGACAGTATTGCTACCACCTCTACTATAACTTACAGTAGTACCCAGACTGATGCAAATGCTGCTGTTAGCTCTACTACTAAATTAGTTGATAGTACTATTCCCGACAATACTAAGATATTTGCTGACATTACTACATTTCCTGACAGTACTACTACATTTGCTGACAGTACTACTACTTTTGAAGAAAGTACTACTACAGTTACTGTCAGTACAAGTGATCGCCTCTCTACCACTACAGACAGTACTTTCATATACTCACTGACCACTGATATAGGTACAGACAGTCCTCTTACAGCATCAGATACGGCAATTAGCTCTACTACCATGGACCCATGGAGTATTGCTGCAGTAGAGACCAGTGCTACCACTGATACTACCAATATATTAGATACTGACAGTAGTAGGACTACCAGTATGTCCACAACTGACTCTAATTCTGAAACTTTTACTACTAGCACAATTGATGCTTGTGACTTTCCTGGAATTGCTGTAAGCTCAATCACAACATTTGACGCCAGCTCTGTAGTCTTTACTGTCAGTGGTACTATCAGTATAGTAAATATAGATGTATTTTCTGACTCAAGTAGTACAGCAAGACTGTCAGTGGACACAGATACATCCAGCAGCCCAGCTCTGGAGACTGGGGGCAGTCTGTCCACATCAGACACTGCCTCTACCAGTGTCACAGTTAGTACCTACAGTCCCACTGCCCTGGGAACTTCTAGTGACTTGGGGGTGTCTATGTCTGATCCAGTGACTTCACCCTTTGACTCCACTCCAGACTCCACCTTCTCTGGGATTGTCAGTACCTACCAGGTGACCAGTATTGAGCCACCGTCTGTTGATGTTGTGCCATCAACCAGAATCCCGAATCCAACAACCATCTCAGAAATGACCCCACCCAATGACAAGGCTTCATTTGGAGATAGTCTACCCACTGGGTTTGCTCCAACCATCCGGGTGGGAGCTGACACAACTTTTGTTCCTCCTGATATGACTTTGGATGTACCTCCTCCAGATGTACTACTGGAAATACCATCTACAAATCTACCTCCTCCTCTGGACCTACCTGCTCCTGATATCCTTACTCCAGATGTGGCATTGGAAGCACCATCCTTGGGAACGCCTCCTAATAAAGCTTCTCCTGTTTTACCATCTCCAAATGTACTACCTTCAGAGATACCTCTCCCTGATATGCCTCCTAAAGTAGCACCTACTGACATAACTCCTCCTAATATGCCTCCTTCAGATGTAACTCCAGGAGAACCATCCTCTATGACTTCCGCCAATTCGAGAGCAGTTCTTTCTTCAGGTGTTCCTCAAGAAGTGCCACTACCAAAGACTCAGGTTATTTTGACTGATGTATCTTCTCCTGAAGAACTTCCTCCTGATGCACCTCCTGATATGCCAGCAACAGGTGCACCTTCGTTTGCATCTTCTCCTGATATATCTCCTCTTGATATACGTTCTCGTGTTGCATCTCTTCCAGATGCACCTCCTTCTGATACAGCTTCTCCTGATGAACTTCCTTCAGATGCACCTCCTTTTGATGCATCTCTTATTAATGGTCCTCTTCCAGATGAACCATCTCCTGGTGTACCTCCTCCTGATTCACCTTCTCCTGATGCACCTACTCTAGGTGGACTTCCTCCCAATGTATCTCTTCCAGGAGCACCTGCTCCTGATTCACCTGCTGAAGCACCTTCTTCAGATGCACCTCCTCCAAGTGGACTTCCTTCTGATGCATCTCTTCCAGATGTACCGTCTCCTGATGTACCTTTTCCAGATTTACCTCCTGATGCACCTCCTCCTGATGCACCTCCTCTAGGTGGATCTCCTCCTGATGCACCTCTTCTAGGTGGACCCCAACCTGATACACCTTCTCCTGACATACCATCTTCTGATGCACCTACTCCTGATACATCTCCTGATGCATCTCCTCCTGATGCACCATCTCCCGATGCACCCTCTCTAGGTGCACCTCTTCCTGATGCACCTTCTTTTGAAACTCCTCCTCCAGGTGCACTTCCTCCTGATAGACCTCCTGATGCTTACCCTCCAGCTCCAGATGCTTTTGTAGAATCCTTGTCACCTCTCTCTGGAGCAGGAAAAGGTGATCTGGCATCAGGAACAGTTGTTACCAGTTTAGACCTATCTGACCTTGCTGGGAATCTAAACTTAGTTGAATCTGGACAAATTACTGACTCTAATTCCGGACCAGAGACTGCTCGTGATCCAGAATCCCAGAAGGAAGGAAAATCTTTTGAGAAGGAATCAGCTGGACCAGCAGAAGGGTCACAATCAGAGGAAAAGAAAGACCTTAAACAAGAGAAAACAGAAGAGCAAAAAGAGGAGAAAGGTAGTAAAAACTGAACTACAGTCAAATGTGAGAAATAAACAATGTCAATATAAAATATATAAGAATGCCTAAACATATTGATGCACCATTTGGTCTCATTTATGTGGTTACATATGTAAATAGATACATCTTTGTCAAATGCTGCTAAACATCCCAGCCCACTTATTCCTATATGTCCTTTACGTTGGCATTAGGCAATACATCCACGGAAGTTCAGAGTTCCCTTACGATTTCTGATATCAGTTTCAGACAATAATAAATATGGCAAAGGTGGACAAGACTATGATATATAAGCAAGTCAGTAAAAATTTTTATGAAGTGTTTTTCACAGACAGTAGTCGCAAAGCACTGCTCATAAAATGAGTAACACATGAGAAAACTAAGCTCACAGAGTTTACTAAACATAGTAGTAGTGTAGGATTGTTCCATAGTCTAGGTGCCACAGAGTGAAAGCTCGCTTTCTACAGCGTGTTAATAATCTAGCCACAGCATTTTGTTTAGCTTTGAGGTGTAAAATAGATTACTTTTCCATACCTGTAAACAGGGGCTTACAATCAAATTACAATCAAATCAATCAAAATGCAATGACACAAATGTGTTAACACTTTTTTCCAATTCAGCTAAAAAGACCATATGTTGCAGATTAGAAAGGTTCCTTTTGTGAAAGAAACAGCAACAAGACAGAGATTTTACATGTGAGTTGAAGCCCAGAGAGTTCTGGAGGCGCTATATATGGTTTTAGTCTTATTGGTGTTTGAAACAAGATAATTGCTAGAAAGCCAATTACTAATGTGGGTTAAACAGTGAACAGCCTATCCAGCTGATAAGGCTTTAAAGACATACATAGCTGGATGTCATTGGTATAAAAATGATAGGAAAAGTCAATAAAAAATTGAATGATGCCAACTAAAGCAAGGATGTAAAAGAATAAGTAAAAATAATGGATTCAGGACTGAACCTTGTGGAATGTTAGAGGGGAATTTGTTTGTCATAACAAAGAACATCCTATAAGATAAGATTAGATAATGTCTGATAATATATATTCTCTAGAAAGACATTAAAAAAAGGCAGTGCACTAGAATGCATTGGTATGTGCGGCCAGTAAATTCATTGCAGCTTTTTCTTTGTTTCTTTCACTGGTCGCATGGGGGCTATACTGTGCAACATTGCCCCTGCAGTTTCCAGTGTAACTACTCTGATTGCTACATCTGGCTACCCATAAGTTCTCTGAAAACCGCACATAAAGGATGCAGAGGATAGACAAAGGGCTCTATGTATGTGTATTTAGCACAGAGCATAAATGAGTCTTTAGTCTGTAGTTTATAGCTGCGTTTCTATTACCCCTAGAATTGCACAAAACCTAAATATCACAATAAAAAACTGGTAATGGAAACACCTACATTAAAAAAAAATCATCTCATGGAGGAGACGGAAATCTTTTTACGAATAAACAGCAAAATATAACCACCATCCTTGATAGCAAACAACAACGAAAGTGGAGTTTTACAAGGAATTAGAAATTGTCATCCTCCTCAAAGTGGAGTCTTGTGGTAAGAGATTTTACGAGAATTACGTCTTATGCACTAAACACCATTCAAACTTTTAGAAATATCGCTTTTATTTAGTGAAAAACAGCAATGGAAACACAGCTTACTTTTCTATCATTTTTACCGCCTTCTTTAATTAGCTATTAATGAAGCTAGTTTTATCAGATCTGATGTCCTTTCGGGAGAAAACAGTCTGTGGGTCCTTTTATAAAATAAGTCAGTCGGGTAATTTTGTGTACTTAATATTTTTCCAAAGAGCTGAAAAACTTTACACAATCTGAAATATGTTCTTTTATTGTTGAACTGAGCAGAAACTATTTCCAAAGAGGAAACAAAAGGCAAAACTGAAGAGAAAGAGCGCAAAGAAGAGAAGGGCTACGAGAAGAAAGGTACAAAATCCAGAAGCAGATGCCACGTAGGACTGATAATAGCAGTGTTGACCTCTGACCTTATGTTACCATGGTTACCCTGCTTGTTTTGTGTTTTAAGCAACCCAGAAGATTCTGATTCCAGGTGGACCAAAGTTCAGTCAACTGTCCAAAATTATTTACATCAACTTCCAGGGTAAGACTGCTTCAACTTCACAACCCCCACAAATGACTCACCCCCTCATAAAATATGACTTTTCAGGAAACTGAAGGTGTTTTAAGACACTAACAATCTTCACCCAAATCTGGAAGTATAGAACGATTTCTGCCCGGTTGAGAACAGATCAACCTCCACGTGCTGCGATATTGTGTATTTATGTTCTGTCATGTCTATGTTTGTTTTCTTATGTTTGTGGTACAGATGTGGGTGGGGTTATGTTCACTGGGTGGGTCTTATGTGTTAAATATGAACAGTTATTTAACAGTGTGTCTTTCTTTATCAGATTGTGAGTGTAACGGTCACTCCAACCGCTGCAGCTACATCGACTTCATCAACGTGGTCACATGTGTGAGCTGTAAACACAACACACGGGGTCAGAACTGTCAGTTATGCCGCCTCGGTTACTATATAAACAACTCACTGCCACTGGATGATGAGAAGATCTGTGTGGGTCAGTACCGCTCATGCTAAAAACACAAACTCACACTACCTGATATTAGCTGACCAACAGCTGATGATTTTGGAGTGTTGATGTCATGTATCCGTCTGGATGTTCTAACTTTGTGTGGGGATAAAAGACAAAGTCAACTGAGAACAATGGAAACAGTTTCAGTCAAAGATCAGCAAAAAAATAACAAGTCAAATGATGAATGTTTGTGAAACCATTTCAAACACAGTCTGTTTGTCCACTATTTTTTATTTAACAGTTGTGGGCATACTCATTGTCCCCCGACTTGGTGCCTGTACATTGTGATTTACCGAGATGGACGAGGGAGGGTAGCCTTTCCTCCACCTTCGGATGGGAGCACACGTCCCTACGGAAAAAAAATAATTTGCCTACGCACCAAACAGCAGTTCAGAGTAACCCCACTTTTTGGAGTCCTTGGACAGAGTGTTGGAGAGGACTCACTCTCGGGACTCCCTTGTTCTGCTGTGGGACTTCAGTGCTCATGTGGTTAATGACAGTAAGACCTGAAGGGGCGTGATTGGGTGGATTCTGCTCAGGCAGCTGCCCTCACAACCCAACTCCAGAAAATGGATGGATCTAATATTTTATTTTGAGTGAATATTTAAATTCAGTAACATTTAGATTTAGATTTTATATTTGGATTTAATGTTCAACATTTAGATATAAACTAGAACATTTAGATTTAGAACTAAAAATTGATATTTAAATTGATTATTTGGATTTAATGCTTAACATCAAGATATAACATAGAGTTTTGATTTTGATTAAATATTTAGTTTTGAGCATTAGATTCAATGCTTAGATTTAATATGTAACATTTTAATCTAAACATGTAGATTTAAATTTCATATTTAAACTAATTATATAGCATTTGTAGATTTAGATTTAATGCTATATTTGAAAGGAATGTGGTTAACAGTTATGTTAACAATGTTGTTGTAATCTCATTTCTATCTAAACTGCAGAAAAAAATGTATTAAAAACAAGAAAAGTGAGATAAATAATGAAAATATGTCAGCTTCAACTTTAGACCCCCCACATGGCAGATTTAGGAAAACTATATATGAAATGAAATGCATGTTTTCAATATGTTCAATGATTCCTAGCAGTTCTGAAAAGGATAGAACCAGTATCATCTATAGGTTACCTTTGTAAAGGTTTACCTTTGTCTTACTGATCACACTGTAGCAGCAGAGAATAGAAACATGTTGTATGTATGTTGCATCATTTAGAGCAGCCTTTCCAAAACTTGGGTCCTGACCTCTACAGGCGTCCCAAGATACTTCCAGGTGGTCGCCAAATCGTTAAAAAGAAGAAAAAAAATACTATCATCAAATAAATTTTGGATTTTTATTAGGACTGTCAAAATGCATAAACAAATTTTTACTCATGCTAAATATTTAAATCTGAATTTGGTTGTTTGTTTCTACAGTGGTGAACCAAATGCACAAAACACGCAAACACCAACATATGTTAGGAGCCTTGACTCAAAGACTTTGGGAAGCACTGTTTTAGACAACCTGATCCTGATCTAGAAACCGTGATGTCAGCGTGAAGTTCTTAACCTGTCTGAGAACATCTGATAGAGAATCTGAGGAATAAGGAGTGAACAGTGATGAGGAGTGGTGAGTGAGATCGTGCAAACGTGACCACACCTCCACAGAGGCTAAAGGCAGACTAGGGCAACCCAGAGACCTGGGCAAATCCCGAAGCACAAACCCAAGCTACCCCACACTGAAAACAACCCCGGTCCCACCCAGAGGGTGGCAAAAGAGAGCCCCAGTCAGAACCCCCCCGGGGTTATGGGGCACTGGCCCTGGCGGGCCAAGATCAGCAGCCGGCAACCGCGCCAAGCACTAGCCATTCAGTGTGGTCAGAGTTAGGGCTGAGGGCCCAAAGATCCCAGAGGCAACAAAGAACATTCCTAAGATGACATCTAGAACCACTGATGAGACTGACAAGAAGACTGTAACCTCGTCCATGTATGGAGCCTAGAATTCACTGAATCTTAACAGATAGCAGACCACCACAGCTGCAGCCAAATATAGTTATAACCTGTGCAATGCTAAGGATCACAGTAAAAAATTGACCTGATCAAAGTTCTGGGAATGTTCCAAGTGTTTTTAGACTGAACATTGTCGGGTCAAAGGTCACAGGTGGAGCTCTACTGCCACCTGGTGGAGAAACCCCCCTAGTGTTTGTCATGCAGTTACAAACACAACGTGAGCAGATGAAGAGGAGCGAAGACTTCCTACTCCTCTTCAACCTGCACACACAGGATGAGGATAATGATAATCCTGATGATGTGTGTGTGTCCTCAGAGTGTGAGTGTAACACAGAGGGCAGCTCATCTCCTCACTGTGCCGACTCTGGTCTCTGTCGCTGTAAAGTCGGAACCACAGGGAGGCGCTGTGACTCCTGTCTGCCTGGATACACATGGAGAGGAAGCGGAGTTGGATGCACAGGTACACACAGTGGGAGGGGCAAAAACTTTAAAAAGAACAGACGTTACCATTAAAAAGACAATCCACTGATCATTTCCTTCCGCAGAGAACCTGTGTGATACAGAACGCTTGATTTGTCAGAATGGAGGAACCTGCATCGACTTCCAGCGCTGTATCTGCCCGATTAACTTCACAGGTAAACACGCACCTGGATGATGACACAACTCAGGTGGAGTGAGCGGGACTTGGAGCTTGCTGATATCATATGTGTGTGTGTGTGTGTGCGCACAGGTGCTTTCTGTGAGCAGAAGGTCTGTCTAAAGAAATCTGATTGCCGAGACAACTTTGAGGATTCCTCCTCCATGATGACATCACCACTCTACCTGCTGATCCTTTGTCTGACGACCTCCATGTTCTCCTGACCCTGCCCACTGACACAAGGCCAAACCCACATGTGACCTCACACGTTGTGTAATTAAATATAAAATTAAGAAAATGTATGTTTATTATTTTCTTTTCCAATCTCTGATCGATCGATCGATAGCCAATAAAGGTCATCCACACCAACCTCCTCATCCATGTCCTTATGGGCCTTGCTTTGTGCACTGGAACAGGAAAGGGCCATTCCCAAACTATTCCCACAAAGTTGGGAGCATGGAATTGTCCAAAATAATTTGGTATCCTGAAGCATTCAGAGTTCCTTTCACTGGATCTAGGGAGCCAAGCCCAGCTCCTGAAAAACAACCCCAAACCATCATTGCCCCACCACCAAACTTTACACTTGGCACAATGCCGTCAGACCAGTACCGTTGTCCTGGCGACCACCATACTCAAAGTCTTCCATTAGATCTCCAGATGGTAAAGAACAATTGGCCACTCCAGAGAACGCGTCTCCACTGATTCAGAGTCCAGTGGCGGTGTTCTCTACACCACTGCATGATTTTTATTGCTTTTGGTGATATGTGGCTTGGATACAGTTGCTCGGCCGTGAAAACCCAATACATGAAGCTCCTTCTCTCTGCTCTTGAGCTGACCAGAAGGTCACATGAAGTTTGGAGGTCTGCAGCAGAAACTCTTCAGAAAATTACCAACCTTTGCGCATAATGTATCTAGGCATCCCCCAACCCCACTGTATGGGGACTTCGTGGCTGAGTTGCTATCATTCCCAATCGCTTCCACTTATATCACTATATCCACGTTATATCACTAATTGACTGTGGAATATATAGAAGTGAGGAAATTTCTCCACTGGACTTGTTGCACAGGTGCATCCTATCACAGTACCATTCACTGAGCTCCTGAGAGCGACCCATTCCTTCACATATGTTTGTAGAAACAGTCTCCATGCCTCTGTGTTTAACTATTATACACCTGTGGCCATAGAAGTGATTGGAACACCCAAATTTAATTATTTAGATGGATAAGTGAGTACTTTTAGCAATTTAGTGTATAAGACATAAAAAAATTAATTGGTATGGATTGGCAGCAGGCATAAGAAAGAGTACTAAAGTGACTTATTATATATTTTAAAAAAATGTTAGAGTTACATGGGGAGTAACAAATAGGCTTATAAAAAATATGTGAAACCAACTCTTCCAAATTTCCTTGTAGAAATTGAAGACTTAAATAAAATATTAAATTATTTTAATTATTTGTTTGTAACTATAGGGCCTAGTCTTGCATCAAATCATCAAATCAAGTTTATTTGTATAGCCCTATATCACAACAAAGTTGTCTCAGAGGACTTTACAGAAAGA
>JBAMHW010000012.1:31739504-31750644 GCA_037177495.1 Rhadinocentrus ornatus | reverse complement strand
AAGCCGGAGAACCCGGAGAGAACCCACGCATACACGGGGAGAACATGCAAACCACACAGAAAGGCCACCAGCCCCCCGCATTCAAACCTCCCCCCAGCCAAGGCTCGAAGCAGCAACGTTGTTGCTGTGAGGATATTTTCTTTTTAATTTAGAAAACCTGAATATGGAAATTTATTTAGATTATTAAATATGCTCTTAACATAACTTTTCTGAGAGTTTCTAATGTGAACCAAAATCCATCTGGACCCACAAAGAATTTTTTTTTTTTTTTTCCTGAATGTAGAGAGGAGGGCCAATATGCTGCATTTTAGTGCAGGATCACAACATGTCCCACTGGTTTTAGACGATTCCCTGCAGCAACACACCTGATCGAAGCCTCTTAAAGAAGTAGTGCACCCTAAAATGTGTTTTTTTTTAGCTGCGAAAAAGTTAGTATTACTTAATTGTGATGAAAACCACCTAAACTGTTTTTTGTAATAAAAAACAACAACAAAAAAACAGGATTTTGAGAGTCACAAATTACTCAAATCGTCCCCTGCAGGGTAAAACCAGGTTTTGTTTTTGTGGCGTAGAGTTAAACTTGATGCTCCTCTATGTCACCAGAACATGTTAAAAGCCTCACAGGTTTTTAAGGCAGGTCTTCACCTTGCAGTCATAGAAACCGCCCACTGATGCAAACGTATGGATTTGAACTTGTCTGATATAGATTCACTTGTTTCAGACTTCTAGGCTTTTACATAGCTTTTGCTGCAATGGGACGGATTTGTGCTTTAGGGGGGTGTAAAAGTAACACTAGACTTTATTCTTTACCTGCTGATCCTCATCTGGCGACAGACAGCGACTTAAATCATTGCAGCGGCAACTTACAGTAGCATTTTCAGCTGCTGCCACAACCTAACAAGAATCACTACAGCTTGACAGAGCCTGCAGAAGATGTTGACACAGGCCAGGGCAACAGCGCTAACAGCGTAGGGCCTATTTATGCTCGATGCATAAGACAGATACACAAATGGACGGACAGTTTCATCCATCTTCTGCATCGGTTATGTGATTAATTTGGTCTGTTTTCTGGAAGCTTAACTGTCTGTCGCTTGACGCAGAAGACGGAGTAATACCACCAGATACTGTGGGGGGCTAAGCTAAGCATAATAGCTGACACACGACCAGGGAAACAAACGAACCAAAGAAGAAGAAGAAGAGAATCAGAAAAAGAATGAAGCGAGGACATCTTGTGTTTAGGGTGTGTTGGGTGGTTGGAAACAACTTTATAGCGACACATTACCGCTGCCAGTGTCCGAAACTGATGTCTGCTCACGGGAGTGAACTCATAACTCAGCACTGCCCACTAGTGGAGGAACTGACTGATGCAAAAGACACATTGAAGGATGAGGATGGCGACGTTTAAAATGGACGTTGCTATTTACGCATGTAAGGGAGCATAAATGGGCCTTTGGACCGAGACGTTCAGAACCACCTTGTTCTTTCTCCACCTCAAAGACTGCTCTGTGGCGTAGGTGCTTTGTGAATCTGTATCGCTTTCCATCTTGCTAGTTACCGCTGAGCTGCCGTCTGTCAATCATTTTTGCCGGTTTATCTGACTCGCTCACTCTCCGCCCCCTGATCCCCCACACACCTCACACCCTAATCCTTGCAAGTTCCGGCATTTTTCAAAATTTAGCAGTGGGTGGAGTTATGCAAAAAAAAGGGGGTGTAGTAACACTTTAATGATCCAATAAAAATTGACTCAAGTGTATTGTAGCAGGTAAACATTTACAATCTGCAGGCCAGTGGCTCAAGAGGTCCAGAGTTGGTGATCCCTGCACTAGCGCATCAGAACAATCTTAATATTTGAATATTGATCTTGAAATAACTGTGAGAAATATACAAAAAATTAGGGGTGGGACTCGATTAAAAAATTTATTAATTAGATGCTTTGTAATTAATCTTGATTAATCACATTTTAATCGCTTAACCAAATTTGCCTTAAAATTCCAACCTTTTTTCATTAAAATGGATTTCAGTGGTGATGCTCTCACTAGAGCTCTAGTGATGTTTGATAAAAAGCATTTTATTGCATTTTGTTAAAAATAATAGAAGAAGGAAGAGAAAATATCCCTGGCCAAAACTGAACCGAACTAAAGTTAAAATGTCATTTAAAGTACTTCAACAGCTCCAGCAGTTCTCTGATTAAGTTACATGTTACAGAACTTATCTAACTTATTAACTTTTTAAATGTTTTCCTCCACATTTTTCATTAATAGACATTAACATCTGCCAGGACGGGATCATCCAGCAGCAGCTTTACACAGTTCATTTTCAATCTGGTCATGGAGCAGAGGTGATCATCTGCTAATGGATGGGGGAGGCGGAAATGCTGTTTATTGAGAAAAGTAAACTATACGTACTTTCACGTCAGTTTCCAAAAGTCTCCAATAACACCAGAAAAACTCGCAATATTTGTTGCTAGTTGCTTCTTTCAAATAGAGTCACTAGATAAGTCTGAAAACTCGCTAAATATAGCACCAAAGTAGTTAAATTGGCAACACTGATTTAGTCAAGCAAACTGTGCACATATTTGACGTTGTTTAGAATGCGAATTGCGATTAAATGCGTAATTTTTTTTGTAATTAATTAATCGTAATTAGTCCCACCTTTTAAAAAATATAAACTTTTAAAAACTGAATAAATTTTTTTTTAAACAATTTAGATCCAATAGTTGCAGGTCCAATTAATCATTCTTACCTTCCAAAATCCACAACAGCTGTACTTTTCTAATAAACAGACCCAGTAAAACCATTTTGTTTACAATGGGTCAGATCCAAGTTTGATGTGATCATGGCAAAGTCAGCAGTTTATGGAAACTGTTCAGTAAAGTCTCATTCTTCTTATAAACAAATTTAGTGGAGCCAATCTGAGGGTATAGACTGTTTTTAAAGTTTGCAAACATTGTGAGGGTTTTGGTGGGCGGAGCTTAGCCTGGAGGCAAAAGCGGAGGCTAGAAACTATGTTATCAAGTCTCAGCTAACAATTTTTGTTTCAAGCAAGTGGTTGAGTCTCGGAACTGTCGGAATATGTACAGTCACTCTATGGGACCATGGCAGCTATTTTAGAAAATTAGATGGAAGCAGGCTGGCTGATCTCTGCACCTTACAGGAGTGGAATAAAGATGTTTTGGGACTGGCGACGGTGGAGTGGGCAGACATCTACATGTACCTAATCGAGACACCGTGTGTGTACATCAAACAGGAACTCAAAGCATATAAATCGCTGGATGCTTATAACTATGTCATAAATGGCCACGTTCAAATAATAAAATACATCAACTTACGAAGTTTAGCATTTATGTGTTTGCTAATGCACTGATAAAGATAACGTTATATATCAGACATGTTCCTTTATAATGTACAATTGTGTTAATTTGGACTTTATAACAATCACTTAACATTCTATTTATCTTACCTGATTTAAAGTGTGCGCTGCAAATACGAGAATTGCTAATTATCGTCTCTGGCCAGTCTTTGCGTCTTATTGCATTCAGCTATAACGTTGTTCCTCCTACTCTAACACCCAACAAGACGACATTTTAAGTCATAAATACACTTTCTACAGTGTTTTTACACGCTTTCCTGTTTTTGCCTCCGGATACAGAATAGAATTAACTCATTTTGTCGGCCATAAAAGGGTCTATAAAAGTAGTAACAAGCGAACATTTAAAGTGCTGTGGCTTTAAACTCGTTCCTAAGATTAGCTTCATATTACAGTGACAAACGTCTCCAGGTTTTATTTTAAGGTGGATGTGATGGATCCAGACTCCTGGATTTTATACTACAGCCGTATCAGTGTGCTGTTCTGGGTGCGAGTCTGAGTCGAGTCTCAAGTCACTGGAAATGCGACTGAGTCTGAGTCCCAGACTCGAGTACCCATGTCTAGTTGTTCAGGAAGATCTTTAGATCCTTCATCCCATCACAAAGCAAATCTGGGGCTGGATGTCAGAATACTGAACAAATGAGTGGATTATAAAAGAAGCATATTAACGGCTCATATTATTATATATATATTATTAACTCAGATAAGTCTAGTCGGTTTTGTCTTTGAGAAACCTTCCTGAAAAAAAAAGTCCATGAGAGAAGACCTCGCAAATATACGTACCAATCCTCTCCAGGAATCTATGCTGCGCTTTCAGCTTTTTAATCTCCACCGTTTTATGTTTGAACCTATCAGGAAACATCAGCTCAGTGACTGAACCGATGCCAGTCAGAGCCTTGAAGTCTTCAACATTTGATTTTATTTGCTGATTTTCCTGCTCAGAGCACTGACCCCTACGGAGAGTCACACCTGGAACACATAGTAGAGGAGCAGGTTAATACAGAGAAAAGATCACTGTTTTTCTGGTATCTGCAGTACCAGTACCGAGATGGCTACATGCGATGTAATGTTCAGTGGCAGTGTTACCTTGCTCTTTGAACTTCCTAAAGCGGTGCAGGTCATATCTCAGGTGTTTAGAAATCTGGTCGACTGATTTTTTTCTGATGTTTGGAATAAACTCCTCCAGCTCGTCCAACGGTGCAAAGTTTATCCTAAAAAAAAAAACACCAAGGGCCTCATTTATCAAACTGTGTGTAGCAAAGCAAACTACAGGTGGCGTATGTAGAGGAAAAGGGAAATGTGGCGCACAAAAACGTTCAAATTTATCAACGCGTGCGCACGCACATCCTACGCCTGTTTCCGTTTATAAATCAGAATCAACTCTAAAGCAGGTGCACGTGAGGGAACGCCTTCCCACGCCCACATGGTGGCTTTAAATGGTCAGGTGGACGCCTGCAATACATATTCATCATATCATTTCCATGATGGCTCGGGAGGGAAAAAGAGACAAGAAGCGAAATTTTTGGGGGTGTGAGACAGAGATCCTGATGGACCACATTGACAAACGTAAAAATGTTTAACTGATGGGCGCGGTGTAGGCATTACTAGTGTCAGAAAGGCACAATAGTGGCAGCAGGTGGCAGATGCTGTCATCGCAGTGTCAGAACACAAGGCACACCACAGGCATTGGAACGTGCGGCTGGATATCTCAGTCGGTAGGGCGTTCAAAGTTCAAATCCCACTGGGCTGAATTGCTTTGGAAAAAAAAGCTTCTGATGTTCTGATGCCGGTAATTTAGTCATTTGTTTTAATTTATAAAATAAATATGTAGGGATACACCTGAGATTGGTAGTAGTTTATTTAGTGTTGAACAATATTTCTTTCTAGTTGCTGGGTGATCCAGCTGGGTGGGCGGTGCAGAGGGACACTATCAATGCTATAAACAAGGTTGCCAAGAAGTTGTGGGAAATAAAGGCCGTAGGCTCAGCGTAGCTCCGCGGAGGCTCAATGCGCACCTCTTCCAGACCTGACGTGCACCCCTGCTACACAGACGGTCCTCCCTTATGATTGGTCAGTTTTTAAAAAGATTTATGTTCTTAAAAAGAATAACCAGTGGATCAAGTTGATGGCTGATTAAATTATTTCTTCGTTATTTTTCACACGGGAGGGAATAATCAAAAGAACTCAGACGTGGGACCCCACAACAGAAGAGTGTTATGGTTAAGGGTCAAAACACTTGATGATTGCAGGTAACCATTTGATGATCATCCCCCTGCCAAAAAGCTCCAGTCTAGGGCTGCAACCAATGACTATTCTGATAGACGATTAGTCATCAACTATTAAAACAACTAGTTGACTAATTGGATTATGTATATATGTATGTATGTGTATCTCATAATTATTAAATGGATCTTATTTCACTTTCAGCTTTTAAACCTTGGATAAGTTGTTATGCAAGTCCAAAGTGCCTCCTCTTTAAATGTTTGAGCATAGCAGACGTACTTCCGTGGTACACAAGGTCGCTTTACAAATCTCACATGTATTTAATTTATTTTGTAAGTTTAATGTGAAGTTATCCCAGACTTTTGAGGTCCTCTGCTGCCGTTTTATTTCCTGGTCGGCCGCCTTATTTTTTCTCTGGCGGACTTCATTGCACATGTGCAACTCTCAAGGCCATTACACACCGGGACCGTTGCGAATAAATGACACGATATCGCAAATTATTCGGAGGAGAAGTTTTTGTCTATGCACACCAAGTGTGATACGAAATGTGAATAAATTATGAAGATTCTAAAACATACTCGGAAAGTGGGAAAAACAAAAATGGACTCCACATTAGGCAATATTGTGCTGATGCTGCCACAAAAGATAATTTAAAAAAGAGCGCACCGGGTACATCCTATCCTTGAGAAGAGAGAGGAGCTTGGGGAGTTTAATTGTTTAGTCCAGGAGCTGAAGCTGTACCACGACCGCTTCAGGACCGACTTTCGGATCTTCATAATTCAGCTCGTTGGCAATTGTTTGCCACACATTGTCTTTGTGACCATTGTCACGGTAATTCTTGTCTTGCTTGTCGAACAAACACGAATGTTGTAAGACAAATTTAATAAGACGCTCGGCCACGGTTTAGGGTCCGAAATTAACACTCGCCAGGCGCCAAATGCGAGTAAATTTTTTGTTAGGCGAGTAAATCTCAGAGGGCTCTCCGACAAATGGCGAGTAAATGTTTGTACCAAACTAGTCATGTTTTTCAGTATGTTCCTCTGCTGTTTGCATGTATGAACGACGCGCACAAACATACACTGATGCAAACACCTGCACGTGACACGAGAATGCGCTCGGACCATTTCAGTTCTGTTTACCGTTTAGCTCAGGCTAACTAAGTAGGGTAAATATGTGGAGATTTTTAGCAGGAGCCGGCCAGCTTTCCAGAAGAAAGCTCGGTGAACTGGAGGATAAATCACCAAGTCTTACAACGCCAACCAGGAAAAGTGATGGCTGGATATTGCGGCGCCTTCTGTCTGCTTCACGGCCCGGTTCCGCTCGCTTCTCACGCGCCGACTGTAAGCGGTAAACACCGGCGCGTGCCGCGCTGTCAGCACAGCAGCACTCTGTTAGCCTGTTAGCTTAGCTTAGCTGTTCTCAACCTGAAGGGTAACGACAGCTGCATAACGGGCGTGTCAACCGATCAACTGATAAAAAGAACAACAATATTACTTATTATTATATTGATCAGTTATTAAGTTGATTATTATTATAAATCAGCTTTTATTATTATTGATACACTATTTATATTCAATATTACTGATTTATTATGAATCAGATCAATAAGCTTTAAATTTATTTATTATCAATTTTTGTTAAGTTTATTTTTTAAACAATAAAATAAAAAGCAAAAATCAGAGTCTGATCCCACCAAGGCTGTAATGCTGTGGCACGGACTGATGGGAGCAGGGAACCGGAAAACACCAAGAGTAGAGGAGGAGTCTGGTTAGGTTTTAGTTAATGAATTCAGACTTTAACACTTTTATCAAATAAAACCATTTTTCTTCTTGCTTTTGTTTAATGTTGCTGTGACTTTCACTTTCAGTTTGGATACAACACAACATTATTAATTATAATTATAATTAGTATTATAGAAATAACGTGTGCCTTAAGTTATGTGTGTGTAAATTAATTTAATATTTTGGCCGGTAAAAAATATGTTTGGCCGGTGGATTTTTTTTTATCTACCGGCCAACTTGGCCTGTGAGTTAAAAAGTTAATTTCGGACACTGCACGGTGATACAAAGTTTGAAAGAAGCAGCAGCGAGAAGTGACACTTGCATAGCTCGCAACACCGGCTCTGGTGATGCAATCAATACGCCGTCTGATTGGTCGATTGTGTATCTGTCGGATGCGAATATTAACTTAAATAGACCTCAGTTTGAAAAAATAAATTTCACAAAATCGCTTAATGGAAATTTGTCACTGATGTGAATGTTTCCATTGACTTCTCATTGATTCGAGATAAAATATTGCCGTGCGAATTAGTCCGACAAAATGTTTGGAGAAGGAGTGTAAAGGCCTTCAGAAGTAGGGAAGAAGACGATGTCTCACTCCGTAGTTTGTTTGTTGTTGTTTTTTTTGCGACAATAGTCGACAGGTAAATTTGTTGTCGACTATTTTCGACAACATCGACTAATCGTTGCAGCTCTACTCCAGTCATTAACAAATAGCTGAAGGAGAAGCATCCAAGGATGTAAATAATCACTAAAGTCAACAATAAAGTCAAAGTTAATGTTAAAGCCAGTTGATACCGATATGACTTGATACAGTTCAGATTAGAGTCTGGCTGATTGATCGACCCTTTTCATATAGCCCTTTTCAAAATAACGCTAGGTCCACAACCTGGACCTGGTCATAACCTATGGTCTGTCTACTGCTGTGTCCTCTGCTGTTGACCTGGCTGTGTCAGAACCCTACTGTGTGTTTTTTAACATCACCAGTTTAAGCCAACAGGAGGCCCAAGTGAAAACTGTGAGGAAACAATATATTATTTCTGAAGTGGCTGCACATTTTATTGACATTTTACATCAAACTCTTGCTCAGATTTTACCTGCATCATATGATTTTATTGTATATTATAAAAATTTGGACAGCTCCACTTAAAACCTTAAAAGATCATCCAAAACACCGTGGAGAAATGAGGAAATTGTGAAGCTGAAAAAAAAATTGCAGGAGAGCGGAGAGGCAATGGAGAAAAACTAAATTAACAATCCATTATGAAATTTTACATGAACAACTCAAGATCTACAATAATACACTTAAAGGCCAGAACACTCCACTTCTTAAACCTCATCACAGATAACAACCCCAAATTCCTTTTTAAAACCATGTCCTCCATCAGATGCTGTGTGTGAGGACTTTGCAGACCACTTCAGAAATAAAATCGATACAATCAGATCCAGTCTTTTATCCCAACATATTGTTGATTTTAACAGATCGGAAACCTCTGCTTTTACCTGAGGAAACACTGGAGAGTTTTGTCCTAGATGATGCAAAGATGCTTGGTTGAGTTTTCTCCCAACTAAACCAACAACCTGCCTTTTAGACCCAATTCCCACATCACTTTAACAACATTTTATGTTTTCTTTGAGTATAAACTGTTAAATATAGTGAATTACTCTCTTCAGATGGGTGTTTTCCCATCTGCCTTCAAAACGGTGGTGGTGAGACCCCTTCTGAGGAGCAATTTAGACCCCACTGTTTTTAATAATTACCGACCTGTATCCAACCATTTTTAAATAAAATCATTGAAAAAGTTATTTTTATTCAGTTAAATGACTACTTGGATGAAAATAATATTTTGGAAAAATATCTATCTGGTTTTAGGAGGAACCATAGTACTGAGACGGCCCTTTTAAAGACTGTTAATGACCTCGGGTGTCATTTTGACGCACAGACATTTTTAGTTCTAGTTCTACTGGATCTAAGCGCTGCCTTTGACACAGTAGATCACCAGATTCTATTAAACAGATTTAGAAGTGTGGTGGGCCTCTCAGGTACTGTTTTTAAATAGTTTTACTCATGTCTCACAGATCGAGAGTTTTATGTAAATACCGATACACCCTTCTCAAAAATCCATTAAATCCAATGTGGGGTTCCCCAAGTATCAATTCTAGGCCCACTTCTTTTTAATTTGTAC
Source organism: Rhadinocentrus ornatus (assembly GCA_037177495.1). NCBI lineage: Eukaryota > Metazoa > Chordata > Actinopteri > Atheriniformes > Melanotaeniidae > Rhadinocentrus > Rhadinocentrus ornatus. Next base: position 31,741,091 of record JBAMHW010000012.1, on the reverse strand, counting down.
ATGTTGCCACTTGGGGATGTCATCAGGAGACATAGCATTGACTTTCACAGCTATGCTGATGACACACAACTTTACATTGCCGTGTCTCCTGATAACCTGGAGCCAGTTAACACTCTTTTAAACTGTATTTTAGACATTAAGTCATGGATGGCAGATGAACTTCATTCAGCTTAATCAGGACAAAAAAGGAGTTTTTATTATCGGTCCTGAAGACAAGAGAGAGACCATTTTGTCAAAATTACAAAACTTTAAATATTCACAGTGTGTGAGAAATCTGGGTGAGCTTGATTTTTTCCCACACATTAGAAATGTCACAAAGACAGGATTCTATCATCTTAAAACATCGCCAGAGTCCGCCCTTTTCTCTCTCTTGCCAGCACCAAGGTGCTAACGCAAGCTTTTATTTATAGCAGACTAGATTATTGTAACGCCCTGCTCTTCGGTCTACCCAAAAAGCTGATCTATAAGCTGCAATTCAGACTTCTGACGAGGACCCGAGGGCGGGAACATATTACACCAGTTTTAAAATCTCTGCATTGGCTCCCCGTGCGTTTCAGGATTGATTTTAAGGTTCTTACAGTTATTTATAAATGTCTTAATGGTTTTGGGCCTTCTTATTTATCAGACCTGCTTTTAGATTATGAACCCTCGCGGACCCTGAGGTCCTCTGGTACTGGCCTTTTAGTTGTTCCCAAAGTCCGAACCAGGACTTAGGTCGAGGCCTCGTTCCATCACTATGGGCCTCGACCGTGGACCAGCCTGCCAGAGAACCTCAGGGCTGCAGAGACTGTTGATGTTTTTAAAAACAGGCTCAAGACCTTTCTTTTTAGTCTAGCTTACAGCTGAATTTTATTAGCTATTGTTTAGTATTTTGCTTATTTAATCATATATTCTTCTAATATTTTTACTACCTATTGACTCGGTTTTATTGTTTTACTGTTTATTGTTATAGTTTTTCTAAACGCTTTTATTTATTTTCTTTTTCCTGAACTCCTTCATCTGTATTTTTATTCTTGTCACTCTTATCAGTTCTTATTTTTTTCTAAGTTTATTTATTCTTGTTTTTACTCTTTAACTCTATTGTTTTCCTAGAGTTAAACCTTCACATTGGTGGCTCTGCCTGCTCTGTTGGGATTGTTGCCCTGGTAACTGCCTTTGTCTGGGAGGTTGTGGGTCCTGCACTGCAGCCCTGTGGCTTTGATGTGGACCCTGGCCTGGGTGGTTCCTGTGGTGGTGCTCTATATGCCCATGGGTGGGCTGGCTTCCGGTGTGACTGGATCCCCAAGAAATCGTTTCCTCACGGCAGTGTCGAGCCAGACGGTTGCATTTTATTACTACTTTTACGACGTGCTGCCTAGTACATCTAACCTCTTTACCTGGGGGAGGTAGCATCCCAAGCTGCATCTTCCGAGAGGAAGAAACCCATAAAAAGCTACAGATCAACCTACAGAAGCAATACCCCCAGGGATTCCCGAGAGGGGGGGGCGGAGGAGAATCCCACAGGACAGATCAAAGGATGACGACACATGGAAATGGAAATACGACGATGACTATGGAGTGCATATGTGGTAAGATATGCAAGAACCG
>JBAMHW010000012.1:31689660-31709071 GCA_037177495.1 Rhadinocentrus ornatus | reverse complement strand
ATCTATCTATCTATCTATCTATCTATCTATCTATCTATCTATCTATCTATCTATCTATCTATCTATCTATCTAGGCATAAGTAGTAGGAGATCAATTTCTACTGAGGTAAAAACGGTTTTTAAAAAGTCAGATGGTTTAGTGTCCAGAGTGCATGTTATTCATTTTAAATGCCAAACGATTTCTTGTAGAATTTTCAAATCAACCATATTAAATTGCGACATAACATGAGAATTATTTCCAAGTTTTAGACACAGAGTAGTTTTCTTGTTTGACTTATTTTGCCCAATTTATTTAATTTTTTGGCTAAAAAAGTTGACAAATTAGTTTTATTTCTCAGTGGAAAGGAGCTCTGGGCTTATCTGTACAGGAGGATTTGTAGGTTTTTCAATCATAGCAAACAGAGCACGAGAATTGTTGACGTTCTTGTTAGTCAGTTCAGATAAATGTTGCTGTCTGGCCTTGCACAGCTCATCGTTATAGCTACGCAGGCTTTGTTTGTACAGTTCATAATGAATTTGAAGTTAATTTTGCTGCCATTTTCGCTCCGTTTTCCTGCATTCTCTTTTTAGGCTCGTGACCACAGTGGTGTTTCTCCATGGGGTTTTCTGTTTGTTGAAGGTGCTCTTGATTTTTATCGGTGCGACAGCATCCATTACATTCAAGACTTTCAAATTGAAATGATCCAGGAGTCCATCAGCTGACTCAGCACTGGTTGTTGGTAACATAGCTATGCCTTCCACAAACTTAGCACTTGTTCTTTCATCTTAACTGAGAAGCAAAGCTTTATGCAGCTATTTTTTTCCCGACCTACTACACTTTCCTCAAAAAAATACAAAAAAGTGCTGAACTATATATATATTTGCCCTGTCAAGGGAAAATGCCAGGGGAACGAATGAATGAATGAATGAATGAATGACATACACTGATCTACAAAATAAGGGTGATAGTTTAGGCCAATTAAAGTAACAGAGCTAATGTAAGTGCACTAAGTTACAGTAGTGACAGTGACCGTGTCCATCCAAAAACTGTACACACGTCTGTTTGTAACATAACGTTCATTGATGAATTAGGCTAGCAAAATTTCCCAGCGAAAAATGAATTTTACCACTTGGCCACGACTTCAAGCTCGGTGGACAACAGGTTAAATTGTGAAAACAACCCTGGAAAAATAATGCGAGTCCAGGTTTGCGCCAGCTAGTAGCCTTGTTATTACTAGCGTGGAGACAATGAAATGGCTATCGCCAGTCACCCAACCAACTGATATAAAAAGTGTAAAGATACGCACAAGTGAGTTAAAAGTACTTACCTAGTAAAAGTTCATATACAATTGAGCGATGCTGTGAAAAAAATAAATCTACTCCGCTAGCCAAGAATGAGGGAAGTCCTCTAATTGATTAATTCTTAGTTGTGGTTGGGCGGCACCTCAGACCATTCCTCAAAAGATTGGTGGATGGGCTTCATACTTGGTCAGTTCTTGGTTACAAGCCATGAGATGATTGGCCATCACTATCAAGAATTACCAAGAATTACCTCAACCTACAGGCGCCCTGGGGCGCTATTCAGCCACTCGTGTTATCCATTTGTGGCTGGATATGGATATCCATTAGTGGCTAGAGAGCTATCCGGTCACTAAATGTAAACAACACGTGGGATTTAAAGACAACATCGCCCCGTCACTGACGAAGTTTCTAATGGAGTATAAAATTACCAGACCAATACAAACTTTTTTCTTGTTCTTGCAGCCTCAAGAACCAACTAGACACTTCTTATCGAGTATGTAACAAGCTAAACTGAAGGAAATAGGTGTGAAAAAAGACATCTTTGACTGAGTATTGACCCTCATAGACCCGAGATGTGTTGCTCATTGCAACCAATTACACCTTCCGGTCAAAAAGAAACAATAGTAGAAACAGCATAGGTGGTGGTCTTGATATCCCATGGACCAGTGGAGTGGAGGTTGTGACTTTTTCATGACTTTGTAAAGACACAAATTATATAAATACATGACGTTTGCATGCAACACAGCTCTAAATCAGGATGTCTGACATGAGAGACAAAAAAGGCAAATAATCAGAGTTACTACTAAATGGACTAGCACTGAGTTGCTCGTAGGGCACAAACCCTGGTTATGGAGGGAATCCCTGCTGTAAGCAAAGCCATTTGAACCGAATGCTGCTGATTGGCTAACCTTTTTATTAAAATTTTTCATTCCAACAAAATCTATTTTTTCCTCTTTTTTATTCCCCCTAGTTTATCAATATATGTCGGGATGTGAAGAGAAAGTAAACCCATCTGAAAAAAAGTGTATCTAGATAGGATCACAAGCTGTGCCATTAAACTTGACCCTAACTCTGACCCTGATTCTGCAGTGGTCAGTGAATCTGAACTGGGCCTGGACCCAGAACATCAACACGTTGTCTGTTTGCAGGATGACACAGTCCCTGAGCTGAGGAAGCAGCTGACTGGTCAGCAGGAGGTCCAAGGGTTTGTTGTTGACAGTTTCCCACAGGACATCCATCAGGCTTTGAGCTTCCAGGAGCAGGTACTGACCCATCAGATGTCGGGGGGTCATCGATAAATTCCGTCTAACTGGAAGGAACAGTTTGAGTTTAGGATTACAGAATGTTGTCATTAACATCAGCCGCAGGTGACAGCATGTAACCCTCTGACCCAATGCACAGGTGGGCTCACCTGACCTGGTGCTGCTACTGCTCTGCTCCAATGAGACACTTTGTTGTCGCCTACGGCGGCGAGCCACGGGTCTCGGTCTCTTAGGAGACAGTAGCTCCGCTCTCCAACGGCGCCTGGACAGGTTTGAGAGGGACATTGTCTCCATCAGCAGATACTACAAACAGCTGCAACTGCTCATTCAGGTTGTTCAGTTATACATCTGAAAACACTAACAGAAGTCCTCCTGTCCCCTTAAACTGTGTTTGTTGTTTGTGTATCATTTAAATTTCGTTCGTTTTTAGGTGGACGGAAACAGGGATGAGGAGGCTGTATTTGCTGACCTGAGTTCAGTCATCAGAAAGAAGTTGTTTCTGAAGGATCAGTCAGGTATTTATTGATCTTTTTGATCTTATTGATTTATTTATCTGATGAGACTCTGATTGATCAGTCAATTGACATTTTTCCAGATGCTGCTGATCCTGTGGCCCCCGCCTCATCTCTGGACCACTGATGCGAAACAGATCTGTGATCAGCTGATTCCTGTTTTCTGTGCAGTTTATTGTGGTTTGTGTCCATGGTAACATGGTCAACAAGTTGTGACAGTGAGGATGAGTTAATGTGTTGATGATTCAGGATCATGTGGGGGGGGGGGAAGGGGGGAGGGGGTGAGTGGGTGGGGGGTTAGGGGCAAGGTGCCCCCCCTTGCACCCCCCCCCCCCCCCCCCCCCCACACACACACACACACACACCACCACCACTGCCAAGATGCTGTTTTCTTAGTGAAGTTGTGATGTGACCTGGGGACCCTGAATTGAAGTCAGGGTTTTTCTGTTCCAGAAACCTTACCCTAAGATTTACCAAATAACTTTTCGCATTCCTCAGAACCTTGTATAGGAACCTCTTGCTCCAATGAGGTGAAATGAAAATGAAAAAAATTACATTTTTATTGTGGTTCTTGGCTAAAGATGATCAGAGTTGATTGAACCTCAAGCAGAGTAAGTTAACCAGAGTTAGTTGATCCACCTTTCTGGAACAGGCCCTTGATGTTTTACCATTAATGTGTTATTTATCTAAGAATATGATTCATCATCAGGACTTTTTAGGTGTGAGAAGTCAGAGGAACAGTCTGTCGCCAGGATTCAAACGAAAAACTATCAGAGTAGAGCTGCAGTCGGAAAGACAGAGAGCCTCATGGGATATCACTGTTATCACAGCTGGAATGTTAATGAAACAGCCTCCCCATGTGACTGTCACCGTGAAAGATAAGAAGACGTAAATAGACTGAGGCTCGAGGACAGACAGAGATGTTAAATAAAGACAGTAAGGCGTGAAGGACGTCAGAGGAACGTCAGCAGCTTGTCTCCACATGTTAACATAAGACATTGTTCAGTCTGAGACACTTTCCTAATCAACATCTGACCTTCAGGCCACCTGCTCTTGCTGCAGCTTTATGGATCCTGGCAGGGGTGTAAACGAAATTCTGGGTGCTATGTGCAAACCATCTTGGTGTGCCCCTATGTGGACTTAATTGATAGTTTTCCAGTGGTATAAGACTAAGATGTGATCTTTGTTTAACTCAGTGGTTTCTTAAACCTTGTCTACAGGGCCCCCTTTTCATCAACAACAATAATGTCAAGCCCTCCCTGATCCCACTACCACATGCACCCCGTTGCTTACAAAGAAATGTTCAAAGAAATAGGCCACAAAAGAGTCTATGCTTTATTAGCTGCTATTTTGTTAGCAATAGTTAAAACCATGCCAGTGGCAGAAGGAAACAATTCCTCTGCTAGTGTTGAGCTTTTTAAACCAAGAAACTCTGCAATATTCTACATGTGAGTTGAGCTTTCAATGAGACGGATGCTGCTGTAGTTAAACTCTGCTATTTATGACAGTCAAGTAGTTTATTTCTACAGTAATCCACAGGCTTTTTTTTGTGTACAGGATGAGACGTCCCCATGGCTTCATACTGTCAGATGCTAATATTTTAAGACATTCAACACACTGTGGTCTATCTTCATTACCCACCATTGACCATTACTTGACCAGTACCTGGTCAAGCTTAGGACAAGATTTGTTGTCATTTGTTTTCATAATTTGTTGTCCTTTTTTTTTGGTATTTAAAATGTCCATTGCAGTGACGTGCGGTCAAGAGAGGCAGGTGAGGCATGATTCACCTGTCACGATAAAAAAAGAAAAAGAGAAAAAAGTACATAAATTAAATATTAATATTTTCCACTGATCTGTGTTTCAAATGCATTTCCAGTATGGCTACACAGAAATTCCCAAATTTGAGTATTTCCCGATCAAATACAGGGCAGAAATCCTGGGTAAGGCAGTGGCGAGCAGTGCCTCTCGTCTGACTGCGTGATCCAATACAAGCTGGGTTGCATGAAGCGTGACCGTTTCTGTTACTCAGCATCTTGCCAATATACACTTTACATAAATATTTGTTATATGCCATTTAATCTTTAATGTATGTGTGAGAGTATTATTCCTGCTGATCGTACAATAAAGTGCAGAGAAAAGTCCACAGGTGAGGCAGGCAGTACTCTGCCTCACCTCAAGGGGGCATAGTTGCATGCTGTTGGATGAATAGTGAAATAAGATGCTCTTTTCACTTCGTACAATTGTAAATCTGACTCCAGAGGAGTCAGTGCCTTACCAGCCTTGAACTTCACCGCACGTCACTGGTACATTATTAATTCATCATCATTTGCCATTGGTACTTTTACAAAAATGAAAGTGAAAAAACTGTGAAAAAAACTAAATGTTTTGTTCAGCCTTGCTGTTCTCCCGCTGTCATAACTCTGGACGCCCCCCTGGGGGGCCCACCCCCAAGTTTGGGAACCACCTGTTTGACCACTAAATGGCTAAATGGCTTCTCTGATCATAGTCCTGGTTCATCTGGCAGTGAATCTTCTGCATTGCTCAGCCTCTCACTGTCTTCTTGTTCCTCTGCTTTCCTCTCCTCAACCTCCTCACTACTTCATAGCAGGCTTCATTTCCCATTTCTTCACTTGCATTTTCCATCTCTCTCTCTCTGCTACAAGGAGAACGGATCCTGGATCTAGATAGATAAAGGTTATCTTCACCTGCTTATAGCATAACATACAATAAATAAAGCTAGATGTGTTACTAAGATTCTTTTGTTTGAACCAGTTAGAGATGATTGATTGTTAACTAAACTGTGAACTTAACGGCCTCCTTGAACTCACCTTGTCTCAAATCCTCAGTGATTATCTGGATACGATGATGGACCTGCTGCTGCGTCTGAAACTGACCATGTGGGTCATGATGTTAAGCTCTGCTAATATTGATGTTACAATGTTAAAGATGCACTGCTCAATTTTTGCCATTGCTTCAGTGACGTGCCCCCTATCTACGGCTAATTTGGGATCCATCTTGCATCTTACCTGTAATGTCAGATCTCTCCAAACAGTAAATAAATATCTTCATGTTCAATCTCTGGCTCTGTTTTGTTTTCCTCCCTTCCTTCGATAAATGTCTTCTAACATTTCTTTACTGAATCAGCCACGGTCCACCTTCAAAATGGCCAGTTTGTTTACATCTGCTAGCTAACGCGCACTGTTGCCAACTCCTCCTGTCCTAAAAGTCGCTAGAAGTCGCTAAATGACGTCATTGTTTAAATTGCATAATAAACCTGGTACATTTAGTTGTAATGGAAGCTGCCGTGGAGAGGAATGTCGGAGGAAAGGTAAAAATTGATGAAAAAACAACCTAAAAATGTTTTGATCACACACACACAAAATAATAAATTAAAAGTAAATTCTTCAGTTAATATGTTTGTTTTTAAGTTCAGTTTCATTGGGCATAGTAGGTTTCTTTAATTAGTCAGTCATCAGTCATTTTCTGTACCGCTTGTTCCCATTAGGGGTCGCGGGTGAGCTGGAGCCTATCCCAGCAGTGTTTCAGGTGAAGGCAGGGTACACCCTGGACAGGTCACCAGTCCATCGCAGGGCCAACCTGAGTTTGCTAAATTTCTAAAATTTTAAATGTTTTCCTCCACACTCTTCAGTAATTAGGTAATATTTATAATATAATATCTAACATTTTCCAAGTTAGATATTTTAGATAGATACATTTAGATATTTTAAGTCTGATATTTTTAAGTCTGACTCAAAAGCACCAACAATCTGACTCTGACTGCATCAGTCATGACCTTAAAGTTGAGAAATTCTCCTCCTGTTTAATTTAATTAGTTCAAAAGAATGATGGTAGACAATTTGTTGTCAACGTTACAGACTTCGGGGTCTGATGCCTTCAGTTTTTCAGATAACATGATGTGAGTGGCATCGTCACAATCCTGGAATTACAAGGAATAAATTGACACCAAATATGGCACGAACGATCACTAGGAAGGGCTAAAAAAAATCCATATGAAGTGGAACTGTTTTTTATTGTGAGGTCCGTAAAATGAAGTTCTTGTTTTATTGTGGAGTATAACATGCTTAAGAAATTTAAAAGAAGTTCTGCCCTTCATATAGTTTTTTACCCCATGCTGCTGTTTTCTTTCCCTTTCCTGGTGTCCAGACTTCACTTTCTCTAGGAAGTACATGACTTTCTCCTCTGGCTGTCTGGCTGCACTCTGTTTGTAAAAACTTCGTGAGAAGAGAGAAATTTGTTCTTGTTCTCGAGGCCACAAGAACAAAAAAAAGTTGGTTTTGGTCCAGTCAATTTATACTCCATGATTTGCTTTGTCCGCAACGGGACAACATAACTGCAGGGGTGACAGTGAACAACTGACCTTGTTATTTCATATTTAATGAGAAATGTTGTCTGTGGCAGGGTGAGTTTGAGTGCGCAGCGGTGTCTATGTCTTTATATACCACGTGTGTTGTATTTTCCTACTTTCTCACCACCTAGATCAGCTGTCAATCAAAGCTATCTATTCAACCTCGCATCAGAAGAAAACTCGAAGGAAAAACTTTCTGCTTCATGCTTTCCCACGTTAACTACGCCCACCTCAAACATTTGACCAATCACACAATGCTTCTCGAAGCCCCACAAGACAAAAATTCTGCTCGACTGAGGAGAACAAGCTGCAAGATGTCTCCAACAACGTTCGCAAGAACAAAATGACATCAGGAATTTCTTAGCATTCCTTGTACAATAAAACCGAGTCCCCTGGCCTATCCTGGTGTGAACGCACCCTTTCATGATATTTCTGAGTCCAGGAGCACAAAGATAAGGGATCTGTGTCTCTGGACATGAATATGGTTCACGTTTGAGACAGTTTCAATGAGTTTGGATCTTCATCTGTTCAGCTCAACTGCTGAACAGACTACTTTACTTTAATCTGGACCAAAACTGTGAGCTTTGTGTGTAATGTGCATGTGTGCGAGTGTGCACGTGATGTGAGATAGATTATAAGTTTACTCTGGGCTGGTTCAGCTGCTTCTGGAACCCTCTTATCTTCTGTCTCTAATCTTCAGCGCGTTTCTATTTCAGTTTTCTTCCTTCTTTGGTCAGATGGTCTCTCCCCTCTCTCTCTCTCTCCCTCCTTTATTCATTTCTGCCTCGCTTGCTCGGCCTCTTGCAGATATAAAACAGCCGAAGAGAACTGTCCTCCGTCTCAGTCGCTCTGCTGCAGCATGGCTCCAAAGAAAGTGGAACCGAAGAAGACGGAGGTGAAGAAGGTGGAGGCGAAAAAGGAAGAGCCTCCTCCTCCGGCAAAGCCTGCAGAACCAGAGCCCAAACCTCCTGAGGTGGACCTTAAGAGCATTGTGGTGGAGTTCACTCCAGACCAGATCGAAGAGTTCAGAGACGCCTTTTCGCTTTTTGACGAGACGCCCACGGGAGAGATGAAGATCACATACGCCCAGTGTGGCAACATAATGCGAGCACTGGGACACAACCCCACCAATGACGAGGTGCTGAAGCTGCTTGGGAGGCCCAAGGTAGAGGAGCTCAACATCAAGCTGCTGGACTTTGACAGTTTTCTACCCATGCTGCAGCATGTGGCCCGGTCTAAAGAGCAGGGCAACTTTGAGGACTTTGTGGAGGGATTGAGGGTCTTCGACAAGGAGGGCAATGGCACAGTGATGGGGGCAGAGCTCCGCCACGTCCTCGCCACTCTGGGAGAGAAGATGACAGAGGATGAGGTGGACCGTCTCATGGCTGGACAGGAAGATGCCAATGGACACATCAACTACACGGAGTTTGTCAAACACATCCTGGCCGGGTAGAAGCGGACATGTGATGGACCGAAAGTCCAGATGTCTCTCTTTGGTGTTAAATCTGTTCATTTCTGAAATAAAATAACTAATATGTCCCAGTGTTTTCTCTGACAACCTCATCATCACTCACCTTCTTCGTCATCAACCTCAGTCTAAAACAGCGCAAAAAGGTCAAAGTTATGCAGGAGAAAACAAATCTGAGTCACATTTTAATCAAACTCAACAATTATATATCGAATGAAAACCAATTTTATTGATCCCCAAGTAAAATTCGAACCACTGAAATATCTAGCAGGTTGGCTTGACTAAAAAAAAAAAGAAGTGAAGTTTTCCTTAACCTGGGTGACTGAGTTTACTTACCTGGAATAATTTGAGTTTGTAAAAGTTGAATGAACTCGACTAATCTAAATTTGCTTTAAGTGAACCATGACACAAGTTGTCTCTTGTGTCATATCTGAAACTCAGCCAGATCATTAAATGGTCCTGCTGCTTGATTGGGGAGTCTCAGCTGAAGTTGGAGTCGCTGTATAGCAGACAGATGCAACACATAGCCAGCTTCAGTTTAAACGATGACTCACATCCTCTGGAGATTTCCTGAGTCCTGAGGTCAAAGACCACATGCTACAGGAACAGCTTGGTTCCTGTGGCTGTGTCCTTTTTTAACATACTGAAATCACTTTATAATCTCTTACTGGAGTCAACTATGTCTTTATTGCTTGTTTTTGCTTATTACAGTCTGACTCTTTTGTTGTTCTTTACTCTCAGGTTTTGACCTATGGTGACCAGGATTTTATATTGGCATTTATTTTATTTAATTATTTTTTCTTATTTTGTGTTTCCTTTTAGTTTTTTATGCACCTATGTCCTGGCCTTAGATGAGATAAGTACACACTTTATTGTGGCTGTGTATTTGCATTGCCTTTTTGTGTCTGTTATTGTGTAAGTAAAAGAGATACTTCACAAATGTTGTTTTTATTTTAAACACACGTTAAAATTTCAAACAAATTGAAATTAAAATAATTTATTAAAATAATTGATGAACTCTAAATTGTGCCTGCTTTGCAGCAGGAGCTTGGTTTGGGCTAATCCAATGTTTCTTAAATGGTGTTACATGTACCCTCTGGGGTCCTTGGAGACACTCCAGGGACTGTGTTATGAGAAACATTTAAAAAGTGGGGGAAAAAGAAAAATATGATAAATGGTCTGTAATTTTATAGCGATTTTATCCAAAGTGCTTTACAGTATACATCACATTTGCCCATTCACACACACATTCACAGTGGTAGCTGCCATGCAAGGTGCTCACCACAACCCATCACGAGCAATTAGGGGTTCGGTGTCTTGCCCAAGGACACCTCGTCACGAATTCGACTTGGCCGAGGATCGAGCCGGCAACCCTTGGGTGACAAGACAACCGCTCTACCTTGCCAAGCCACGCCGCCCCAGTGGGAGGAAGCCTGAGTACTCGGAGAGAACCCACACATACACGGTGAGAACATGCAAACTCTACACAGAAAGGCCACTGTTCAAACCTTCCCTCAGCCAAGGCTTGACCTTCTTGCTGTGAGGTGCTAACCACCACATCACCGTACAGCCCCCAAGTACTAAAAAAGCCCAATTCTGCTTGGCTTCCGAGATCAGACGAGATCGAGCATGCTCAGGGTGGTGTGGCCACAAATAGAGAGGAAGAATTTATTTCCAACATCAAATAAATTCTTCACATGTAATATTTTTCCCCATTTCCCCCAGCATCAAATTCTATTTTGTACAACCCAGAGATACATACAATACAATGTAGCTTACTGGACATTTGTGGCACCCCAGACCGTCCTAATAAACACTACCACAGCCACGTTAGAGACAAAAGTCATAACAATATGCAATAATCTGCCCATTCTTCCCACTTCAGTGTGTTATAATCTACAGCAATACAACAAAGATAGATCTTAAAATAATCAGCAAAGTTCTCTCTAGAAGGATAGAAAAAATAACTTCTCTAATAATACATCCTGACCAAACAGGCTTTATTAAAGGTAGACATTCCTCTAATAATATGTGCATATGAATTAACATAATAGATTATTCTATTATGTTCATTCTATCGGGTGGCTGTTGCGAGGCTGCTCACAGCACACAACAGACAAACAATGCTGCTGTCCACGATGCGGAAGAAACAGAACAGATCATCCGTGTCGTTTGGAAGATTTTTAGAGCACCCCCTTAAAGTACCAGCTGAATGTTTTTAGGGGAGCTCCTCTGCCTTTCAGCTCCCCTGTAATTTGACCCCTATCTACAGACTTTCCACACCAAGATTTTGAGCTCTCTGCTGTTTATGTGGTGAAAGGTGTACAACTGCACCAGTTTTAGCCTCTGCACTTGGAAGCAGGTTGGCAGGTGGTCTTAGAAGTGTAATCTATTCAATTCGGCTCACATAGACACTGTGTTTGATTCAAGCAATTACAAAAAAATAAATAAATTGGAGATACATTTAAGACTGGAAGTGATTATAAATGGGATAGAAATTTGTAATTAATTAATTAAAAATAACATTTACAATGTAGTTCAGTGGGCAGGGATTGATAAATGTGAACAATTTCAGAACATGTCTGTTTTGCCCTTTTTTGAATGAATCAAAACAAAATCAGAGCACCGTATCACCATGATTAAATTCATACCTCCACCAGTGAGACGTCAGCTTTGACAAATTCTGTACAAAACCCCCACACCAAAACGAATGGCGCACCCAAGCACTTTGCAACACCTGGTGACAGATGACGTAGGACTCCTGGGTGAAGTGCAGCATGCCCTGCCAGATGAAACAAAGCTCCATGGAGCAGTGTACTACCTTGATGCAGACAATGCTTGCCTCACCTGGCAGATCTGGCGGGGCTGGTGTGAGACAGGGCTCTGTCCTGGGGCCCCTCCTTTTCATTATCTACATTCCTCTGCTTGGTTACATTTTTCGCAGACACAATATTAATTTTCATTGCTATGCGTACGACATTCTTGGTTTTCATCCAACTTTCCCAAACTCAACAGTTCTAAAACAAAAGTCCTCCTGGTAGGCACGTCCCACACTCTCTCCAAATCCAACAGTTTTCTCATTTCAATAAACAACTCAACTGTCCTTCCCTCCCCTCAGGTAAAAAGTCTGGGTGTGGTCCTCAACAGCACACTCTGTTTGGGATTATAGTTGTTAGCTGATTCTGGATCGTACGTCAACTGACTCGTCCTCGGTCAGAAGGAATAGACAGACTCCAGTAGTACAGTTTAATTAAATTTACTGCAGAAGGTTCAAATAGGAAGAGGTACAATGATGACAAGTCATAGATTATTCAGCTGCCTGTGTATCTTTATGTGTGAGTAGATATGTGTGTGGTTATCTGTAACAGAAAGAACAAATATGTACATATATATATGTACATATATATATATATATATAAATGTTGGTTTTGTGTTTAGAATAGTTTTCTGTTTTGTTACTGTATATTCCCCGTTGAGGTTACACAAGAAAATCTTGTGGTTGCAAAGTTTAGAGGTGTTCTAAGGTGAATTTTAGGCTACAGAAACGGAGGGAGGGAGAGGATCAGGTTACACTGGCACCAGTGATTATGAGATTGCAGTTAGCTTTCACTCAGACGGAAAAACCTTATAGTCCGAAGAATACTATTGCTATTGCTGTTTATAAAAGAAATGTTACGGTTTCGGCCTAGTTTTTATTTTGTTTTATCTTTTTACATTTCGCTCCCAGTAAACGCTGATGTGGTGGTCATGTTTTTTTTGTTTTTTGTTTTGTCAGGCCAGCGTTCATAAATTAAAATAAATATTGTCCTGTTATGCACACAGTGATGTTTAGATTTACTTAAAGGGGTTAATACCTTTTGTTTGTGTGTGTGTGCTTGTGTCTGTGTGTGTGTGTGTGTGTGTTCCGTTATTTCGAGCCCCCCTTTTGAGTCGCCGGAACCACCACCCCTCCGCGTTCCAGGACCTCCCGCTTTACAAATGAATTACTGAGTTAGAGGTGGTGGTATCTTTCCGTTACAATTACTTGAATAACTTTTTGGATAAATTGTACTCTTGACAGTTTTTACTTTTACTTGAGTGATATTATTCTAAAGTAACAATAGGCTACTTTTACTTAAGTAATGTTACGCTTCTCTTCTGGCTACTCTAAGATTACTCACTTCTGGGTAGAAAATAAGAATATATAATTATTTAATCTATCAGCTCCAACCGCTGCTTTGACTGATATTGATGAAAATCGCCATTTTAATATAACATGCCAGGACATACATAAAAGCCTCTTCATGTCCAGATGTTGTCAACGCCATTGTCACGCCCCCTGGGAACAGAAAGTCCAATCATTTTAACCTTTTAATACATGTAAAACCAATTCAAACTCATTAATATCATCCTCCATGAACTCATGGTTGAAAATATGACTGACTTCTTGCAGCGTCATGATTAAAATGGCTTCCTGTGATGTTTAAATCATTCGCCATGAAACAGGAAGTGGCTGTAACTCTGCCGTCAGTTGACCAATGGAGGTTCCAACCTGAACATGTTTGTACATGAGAAACGACTATAGTGCCACCTAGTGGCCATGTGGAGTTTTTCTCTTGATAAAATCATGATCCCCTTTGTAAGAATTTGACACGATTTGTTAGAATCAAGAACAATGTCATCACTATTATGACATAGGGTGCCAGTTGATCCTCTAATGAGGAAAATCACCCCTTAATGCAGAAAACCTCTGGAAGAATGGGCATACAGCTGCAGACGAGGGCAGGCATGCCGGGGGAGGGAGGTTGCTGTCTGATGGGGCGGTGCAATAGGCCGGAGAGGTGCAAGGGCCTTCATCGCTGCTTGCAGCTTTACTTCTATTTGAAAATGTTGCTTTCCACATATTTTTTTTTATATTTATTTCCACAATAGAAAGAGCAGGGTGAGAGAGGAGACGGTGGTCAAAGGTGAGAAAAAAATATCGATAGTATGACTGACTTTGTGATTAATTTCCACTGCTATGTCACCACTACTATTTTTAATTCTATTTATAAATCTTGCTTTGCACGTTTATCTATATTATTGCAGGAGAAATTGTAGGAGACATTATAAATGGCTAAGGAAATGTATATAGGATAAGAGTGACTCTAAAATTAGCATTTCCACTGCTATTTCCGAGCTACCCTTATTTATACTAAATGTTTTTATCTGTGTTGCAACAGGCAGCACAGGGAAAAGGTCATGTGTCAGGGCAGAGGCCAGGCTGCAGCACTGATAGGCAGGGAAAGGCATCGGATAGAGATACAGCAGAACATGGATCTTTTGTGGCCACTTTAAAACCACATTAGCCAGATCCTAAGACTATTATGTCTCAGAGATTGGCAGACAAAACTCTAAGATTTCAGGGACAATAGTATCAGGACTTCCATTGGCTTCATTTCATCTCATGTGTTGAAGGAGCACTGTGCTTTTCCTGTTGCAAAGCATTTTAAAAGAAGACATCACAGCTTGCAAAAAACACTGTGTTCATTTCTACAGGTTTTAAAAACTGGAAGTAAAAGGTTTGCATTACATGCTCGATCAGAATGTCTACGAGAATCTACAAGACTAGATCAGTGGATGTGCAACTATCTAATGTACAGGCATCACAGCAAGAGGGGGCACGGACCAGTCTGTTAAAAATGGTCTGTGTGTCATGGGGGCTGGTTGGGAGGTTAAGTGTGGGGAACGGCACTTGATCAGGTAAAC
The DNA here is from genome assembly GCA_037177495.1 of Rhadinocentrus ornatus. Lineage (NCBI taxonomy): Eukaryota > Metazoa > Chordata > Actinopteri > Atheriniformes > Melanotaeniidae > Rhadinocentrus > Rhadinocentrus ornatus. The sequence goes on along the minus strand of JBAMHW010000012.1, from coordinate 31,694,452 downwards.
TGTTTTCAGCCGAAGGAGGTGTGGTGGTCTGGTTGGCTTTACTCCTGCCACACGTGCATCGAATCATCCCAATCTAGAGGCGGGGTATATCAAGCAGCCGGCTGCTACAGCTTGTTGCGGGATCGTCTGTTCTACTGCGCCAAGACATCCGCTGCTGATCGAACCCTTACCTGGCCTGCCGGATTACTTGTGCCTGCCCCAGCTCGCCCAGTTCCTGGGGTTTCCGACCTACCCGCACCGTGGACGGATTCCTCGGATTCACCTGCCTGTCAATCCTCCTGTCTGCCCTCCGGCTCCGCAGCTGATCCTTCCTTCAAGCCCGCCTCCGTCAGGATCCTGAACCACAAAGTAGGACTAAGCCGGTGAAAACAATTCTAGTTTTCATATCCATGATGCAGCGACCCGTTATTTAACTCTGACTCTCTTTCCAGGCAGAGAACCACGTGCCGTGAAGACCTCTCCTTCTTTGCCCTGCCGTACCAGTCAGCAATTAATAAATTGTTTATTTTCTCTCACAATCCTCTGGTCTGTGGTCTGCTCCCTGGGTCTGTCATCTCGCCCGCATCATGACACTGTGCTGTGCAGTTCTTAGTCAGGCAGGGTCTAGCTCTAAGAGGGCATGATGACAGTGAAGGGAATTTTGTACAGCTACTGAAATACAAATCTGAGGATGACCCTGATCTAAGGAAACGGTTGAGTTCCTGAATTGACTATACATGATCCAAGTCCAAAACGAGATCCTGAATTTATTGAGCCACTCAATAATGCGTGAAATTGCAGATATCAGGTCACTTCCGCAACTGCAGTTTTCTGTGATTATGGATAAGACAAGACGTGTCAGAAAAGGCATGTATGAAGTGTCTGTGACCACAGGAGAAACCCTTGCAAAGGTTATTATGGATGTACTGCTCCGTCTAAATTTGTCTATCACTGGGTTGAGAGGGCAAGCCTATGATGGTGCTGCAAACATGGCAGGGATAAATTCAGGAGCACAGGCTGTTATCAGGAAGCATCAACCTCTGGCTCCTTATGTACCTTGCGGAGCCCATTGTGTGAACCTAATCACACAACATGCCTGCACAGCCTCTTCTGTTCTCCGTGACTCTTTGCAGTGGGCTTATGAATTGGGAGTTCTGTTTGGCCAATCAATGAAACTGAAGTCCATTTTTCAGGATATTGCAAAAGCAGAGAGTGGGCCAGCCCAGTCTATCAGGCCCTTGTGTCCCACAAGGTGGACTGTACGTACAGGTGCCACTCGTTCACTACTGAACCAGTATCAGCATATATTGCTAGCTTTAGAGGAAATGGCATCTAGTAAGTCAGATTCAGCTGGCAAAGCAAATGGCTTTCTTGAAAGATTGCCAAAGGGCAATGTAGTTCTTGGTCTTCTGCTTGCCTTGGAAGTTACGGAGGAATTGGAGTGCCTCAAAAAGTCTCTTCAGAGCGTTCACAGACAGTTGATGGAATGCTTGCTGCTGTCACTTGCATCAAAGAGAGCATAGCTGAAAAAAGTACACCTGAGAGATTTTAAAGTATCTACAACAAAGCATCACAAATGTGTGAAAAACTCAACCTGTCTCCAACTGAATTGCCTCGGGTCCGAAACCCTCCCAAACGCCAGGCTGGCGAGGCTGCTGCTCATGTACCTCCTTCCTCAGTCGAATATTTCAGAACAGAATTTTTCAAGGTTCTGGATGTTGTGTCACACAGACATAAAAAGTGGACTTACTTCGATGGCAAAACAACGACAGAGAGAAGTTTATTTGTAGGCTCACACAATAACACATGCGTCAGCTTCCAGCTCCGCCAAAACCAAGTCCCGTTTTTACACACCGACTTCTGTTCTTACAGTGCCCCCATGTGATGAACGGCGGTACAACATTCAGTACACTTGCATGATGAGGAACATTTTACACCTCTGTGTTTTCAAACACCACACTGCTGATCAGGAAACTTGAAAAAGTACTCTTAACAGGAGTGACAAATAATGATGTTTTGCTACAATACCCAGAAGTGTACCGACCTTCTCTTTAAGTGCAATTAGCAATGTTCAAGTCCAAGTATGACTTTCAGTCAAGCAGTGAGGCTGCTACTATTCTGCGAGGAATGTTACCAGAAGTGAGGAGTCTCTTTGAACAAGTAGAAATACTTGTGCGGTTACTTCTTACTGTACCTGCCTCCTCCGCTGAGGCTGAAAGAAACCTCAGTGGTCTTTGGAGGTTAAAAACCTAGCTCCGAAGCAACAATGACACAGTGTCGGCTCAACAGTGCTGCTGTGTGTCATATCCACAAACTAAATAACATCTCAGATGTAAGTCGCTTTGGATAAAAGCGTCTGCCAAATGACTGTAGAATAGAATAGAATAGAATAGAATAAATAAGAGTCAAATAGCTCAGTAATTCATTGCGGCTAATGAGAGGCGCAGAATCACGTTTGGGTTCACTTAGGTAAGAGGTACAGATACATTTATGTACACGCTGCGGGAGGCTTCCTTATTCAAATATGATAGAGAAAATATTGGCCTATCACAGATAGATATGTATATTTCATTAATTTTTTTAATTTTAAATAGGTAAAAAAACCCACACAAACATTAACATCAAATGTTATTTTATTTTATTCTGCTTGGGTCTAAAATTAAATCTAAAGCTCGTGATATTATTTTGTAATATAGTTATTTAGCCTGTAGCCTTTGATTCCCTTAGTTCAAAAGGGAAATACTGACACGGATGCTTAAAGATGTAGTTAATCTGTAATTTCAAAGAGATTATTTGTTAATTATTCATTTATTTGCAGATATAATTTGACTACTGTATTAGGCAGCAGGCATTGGTCATACCATATTTCCTAACTGATTAATTTTGCACATCTATGCTGTCACTATTGATGATAAATTAAATTATAAAATATCTACATCTAAATGTTGTTATGTTTATTGTTGTGTCACTTTCACTTGTCATTTTTTGCCATTACATTAAATTATGTGGCTTATTACCCTGTTACCTTGTCACTTCCATTTAATTTTGGTGCTGATAATTTTAAACAGAAATGGTGTTTCAAAGAGCTTTTTGTTTTCAGTGTTGTCATTTGGCACTTAATAATCTACTTATGTAGATGCTCCAGGGTCATTCTATGTCAACTCAACCAGAGTTTGGCAGCTTTAGATTTTAGATTGTGACTTTAGATTTTAATAGTATATCATTTTAAAGAATTAAAGTTGGCTCCCTGGTGCTGTGCTGTTTGTGGTTATGCGGTTCTTTAGCTGCTAAGGATAGCTGCAATTGAATGCAAAAGGATGATGAATCACTCAGTAGACCTCTAAGCAATTTATCCCCCTCACTTCTAAAATGATAGCTACGCCCCTGATGGATGGCAATCTTTGCCCTGTAGATGCTACGCTTGTACTGTCGGACCATAAAAAGAAACTTAAGCTACTATAACTAAGCACAACTACAACAGGCCAGGGGTACTCTGGGTAACGTAGTCTCTGTAAGTCCACAGACTTTTAACACACTCTCTTTTCACTCCCACATTAACAATATCACCCGGTCTACATACTTTCATTTGAGAAACATTTCTAGTCTCCACGCCTCTCTCACCCCCACACCTTGTCCACAGCCTTATTACCTCCCGGATTGACTTCTGCAACTCACTTCTCTTTAGTCTCCCTAACAAATCCCTCCAGAAACTCCAGCTCCTCCAAAACTCTGCAGCTCGTATCATTACACTGACCCCTACCACTCACCACATCACCCCCATCTTGCAACTTCACTGGCTCCCCATATAACAAAGAATTAACTTCACAATTTCCCTCATTACATTCAAAGCAATCCACAATCTGGCCCCACCATACATATCTGATTTCCTGCAGCTACTCCTGCACATTGCTACTCATTGCTACTCGTTACCCTTTGCTCCTCCTCCTCTCTCCAGCTTCTTGTCCCCCCTGCCCGCCTCGTCACTATGGGGAGCACAGAATTTAGCTGCTCTGCTCCCCACCTCTGGAACTCTCTTCCCCTGATATCTGTACCATAGTCTTACATCATCCAATCACACACTCACCATCTTAATGTTGTCCTCTGTTCGGTTTTTTTGTTTTGTTTAGTACTGGTTTTTAACCATTTTAATGTTTTTCTCTACAGTGTCCTTTGCTGTTTTGAAAGGCACTTTTTAAATAAAATGTATTATTATTATTATTTAAAAAATCTTCTGTCCCCTGAGGTCTCCGTTCAATCACAGGCTCAACAGCAGTTTACAATTTATTTTAGGTAATTTGATCAAAGATATGCATATTTTTAAAAAACCCAAAACAAAACAAAAAAAAAAAGCACAAGATATTGAAGCCATAAAGACATAAAGGGGTGGGGGGGGGCAGATGGTGATTTCCAGTCTAATAGTAATTCCTTTGTGCTAAAAATGTGATGTCTTTTGTTGCCCTCTAATTATTTGACTGCTTGGACATTTTCCAAAGATAGCCATGTCTGCACACGGTGTCAATACATTGTTTAATGCCACAGAGACACGTTTGATAAATAGTTGTCCAGAAGCCTTTAGGGCCGGAACAAGACCAAAACCACATGTGTTATGTTTGCTGGTGACATATGACATCAGACAACAAACATTATATTGTTTCCTATTGGTAAAATATATCTGGTGGAAAACTTTAAGTTGTATGAGGCTTAATCTGGAAAAGGATGTTATATCATTTATATTAATGCTATTCTATTCTATTCTATTCTATTCTATTCTATTCTATTCTATTCTATTCTATTCTATTCTATTCTATTCTAT
>JBAMHW010000012.1:31668747-31689560 GCA_037177495.1 Rhadinocentrus ornatus | reverse complement strand
ACTGTAAACGTGCTACACCGTAAACGTGCAACAACAGAATGGACTCACCGGGAAATGACGTCAGTCAGAAGCGTCAGCAAGTTAAAGCTCTATCATGCAAAGAAGAAGCCGTATGTAAACAGGATCCAGAAACACCGCCATCTTCTCTGGACCAAAGCTCATTTAAAATGGTCTGAGACAAAGCGGAAAACTTTGAGACAAAGTGGGGGGAAAAAAAATGAAAATCTTTCTGGAAAGCATAGACGCCATGTACTGCAGACTAAAGAGGAGATGGAGTGTCCAGCTTGTTACCAGTGGACGAGTGAAAAGCTGCATGTCTGATGGTATGGAGCTGCATAAGTGCCTATGGCGTGGCCAGCTTCCACATCTGTGAAACTACATCAATGCTGAAAAGTACATGGAGGTTTAGAGCAACATCTGCTCCCATCCAGACTACGTCTTTTTCAGGAAAGGCATTGCAGATTTCAGCACGACAATGCTGAACCACATCCTGCATCCATCACAACAGCATGGCATCACCGGAGAAGAGTCTGCTGAACTGGTCTTTCTGCAGTACAGACCTTCACCAATACAAAACATCTGGAATATCATGAAAGCAAAAATTCAGCGAGATTCAGGACTGTTGAACAGCTAGAACTCTGCATCAGACCAAAATGGGACAACATTCCTCTCCTAAAACTCCAGCAACTGGCCTCCTCACTTCCCAGACGTTTACAAACAGTTGTTAAAAGAAGAGGGGATGCTGCATCATGCTGAACATCATCCTGGAGCTACTTTTTACAGCTGTGTTGTTGCCATCAGATTCACAAGGAGCTCATATTTTCCATTAAATGGTTAAATGTCTTAGTTTCAGCATCTGATATGTTTATGTTCTGTTGGGAAATAAGAATTAAAAAAAAAACAACAGCATTTTTGGAATTTGGGTTGTAAATACTGTGCATTTACCATCAGTTTCAGTTGCAGCGGTTTAGTTTAGCTAATGAACCTCTATTGTTATGTTTATAGCATCTGTCTCCCTTATTCTGGAGGGAAGTTTGTTAGAAACATCACCTCATCTGCTGCCTGACATCACGACTTCAGCAAATAAAACAGAGAAAGAAGCAGGAGGTACAACAAAGTGATCTTTTATTTAAATCATGTTTTACAGGTACTCAATAATCAGTCAAACAAAACATTATGAACTTCAGCTAAAAATTAAATGTGTTAGAAAACACCCAAAGTCTCGCGTTAAATGTTGCAGCTTCTTGTTAGTTAGAGAGTTAACATCAGCATCCCACTGATAGTCGAATGAGTTGGAGCATCATCGTCAAACAGCTTCGTTCACATTAAACATCAGTTCAAACTCAACAACAACCAATCTGAGGGCGAATTTAATGTTAACCCATTGAACTGTTAGACGGTTAAACTTTACTAAATCTGACACATTTCAAAATGTTTCAGTTAAACAACATCTGACTTAGTGGGATAATTATTCAAATCAAACTAATCTTTATTATCTGTGACAATATTATAGTTCATGTGAGAGACAAACTTCAACAGAACCAACAAACTCTGGATCCTACATTCCCCATCATGCAGCTTAACTGCTTGACTAAGGAAACAATGTTCAGTCAGTCATTGACTCTGGTCAATCTGTTCACCATTTAATTCCATTTCCCTCATGACTGACCAACATTGGTCGGCTCCCATGCTGTATCTGTGCTTGGATTGGCCAACTGGGCATAGAGGCGGGATTTGAGGAATCGAGGGTAACTGTCAGCCTCCATTAGGCTGAAAATCTGATCCTGAGCCAGCTGGAAGGAGGCGGGATGAATACAGAGACAGAGGTTCTGATTGGTCGAATCCCTGACGGATGAGTCCACGTTGACCTGGAAACAGAGAACAGCTTTGTCACATAACCAGTTTTTCAACCAATCAGAGAGCATACAGATAGAGAGCTTACCTGTCTGGCTGCATTTGTGGAAATAAACTCCTCATAGATTTTCCCAGCTCTGGCAGTCATCTTGCTGAAGGGGCGTGTCATCTTAAATTTCTCCACGGCCAACCAGAAGTCAAGGTTCTCCTCACTAAATTCCGACCTCAGGAAATGACGAAACACTGCCAGACCATCTGACCAATCAGAATGAGAGAAAGACTGTAAGCCAACAGCAAACGACTCCGCCCATCTGGGCTCTATCCTCACTGCTGATTGGCTTAGCACAAACAAGAAGTAAAGTTTCTTACACTGATTGGTCAGTAGAGCCTCCAGACTGTCGGCCCACCTCAGCACCTCTGTGGCAGGTGGTCTGAAAATCCGCCCCCCAACAAATGAACAAGCAAACCTCAGATTCTCAGAACCAACAGAAACCAAACAGATCATACAGGAACAAAAACAGAACCAGCAGGAACTAAACAGAACCAAAAAGAACCATCAGTTACAAATAGAGAACAGACAGGTACCAAAAAATAAACAAAGGGAACTAAAAAGAAACCGGCAGAAACCAAACACCACCAGCAGAAACAAAAACAGAACCAGCAGAAAATAACACAGAAAGAGAAGGAACTAAAGAGAATTTAAAAAAGAACCGAACGAAAACAGAACCAGTATGAACCAAAATGATCCAAGAAGAACCCCCCCAAAAAACAAAAAACAAACTAACAGGGGGACCAAAGCAAAACTGGCAGGAACCAAACAGAATCAGTATTAATTAAAGCGGAACCAAAAAAATCAGTAGGAACCAAGACATATTGGCAGGAACCAAAAAGAACAGACAGAAACCAAACACAATCCAAAAAATTCAAAACAAACAGGAACAAAACAGAACCAGCAGTAACTAAAAAGAACCAAGAAGTAACTGACAGGAACCAAAACAGAGTTCGCAGAAGCTAAAACAGAGCCAGCAAGAACTAAACACAACTAAAACAATAAAGAGCAAGAACAGGGGGTGTTCCACGAAGCTGGATTAAAGGAAAGCCAGGCTTATCTTGACAAGTCGGGCTCATTTAAGAGAGAGTTCCGTTCCATCAACTTGGCTTTTTGTAATGGTCGCTGAGTAACCATGGTAACTTTTGTACCAGAACTAGCCCAAGTTTAGCTTAGCTGTGTCTCAAAGGTCTGATGGGCTGAAACACACTCCCAAAAGAAAGTTCCACCTGGTAGAATTCTGCGCTCCCGCCAATCATTCTTGTATAAAATTAAAAAAAGAAATAAAAAATTTAAAAAACTTATGTCACCAATTTCACCTTCTCGAAAAGTCAATAAATCGGGCAGAGCCAATGCAAGGAACACAACTATACAAGTACTGAAAATTAAATTAAATGAAAAAGAACATGGTATTCATTAAAACTAATTAATACCATATTAACCCCCCTTCCCAATTTCACAAACACTCGACCTACACTGCCTCTAGTTGGCTGACCGTAATACTAGAATCAGCTTAGGCTAGGCTATTTAAAGATCACAACAGACAAAGAGAGAGGAAGAGATAGAGCAAGATAGAGAACTTCAACTTAAAAACGAAAGTACAAAAGCTGCCTTAAAAATTCTGAGTAAACTCAACTTTCAGATTAGCATGGCTTCAACTCAAACAGGCAAGTTTTATGAGTTGATTAACTAAAGGATATGTGTTCTTTTAACTTGATGCTATGATTTACAACAACTTACTTTGTCTCTTTATCCTTCTGACAGAACTTAATTTATTATGTTGTACTAATGAAGAACTCCATGCCGTTACAACTCACAATTTCAATTTAAGATGACCTCATCTACATTCATACTAGCCTAGAAACATTCCCCTATTGGACTTAATGGGAAACTGTGTCCAAACCCCCATCTGGTAGTGTAACTAAATATTTATACTGTATATATTTACATAAACCCCTGCCACGATCAGGCAATTGATTAAACACAATTTCCAATAAATCCAATAGCAGGGTATGTTCATGTGTATATAGGTTACCTACAAAGTAGAGACTGTGGTGGATTTGTGTTCTTTTACTGACTCAGTTTCAACTTTAAAAATCAAACAGAATAAAACTTTCAAACATTGTCTAAACATAAGAAAACACATAAAAGCAGATAATTCAAATTTATTGCATAAAAATTTAGCAATCACCTTGGGCCGGTCGTTCAAACGTAATCCTATCGGATTTTGGTTAATGGAAAGGATCAAATCTTGAAAATGGGTTGTTCAAAACGGAATCCTGGATTCCGAAATCACCTTGGATCATGTAATCCAATCCTGGTTGTTATCTGGATAAAACCCTCCGTTTGGGTTGTTCAAAACTTTTAAGTAGAATCTGGATCACTTTGGTCCATAAAAACAGGATTATCCTGATCCCAACAGAGGGCAGGATTACAAGGCAGATTTCATGAAGACACTGCGGTACAACCTGACAGCTGATCAAATAATAGAACTTTTTATTCGTGCATATGCTTATATTTGTATTTTCCACCTGACTTGTTTAACTGTTACAGTGATAAAGAGGTTAACAGGGATAGGCTCCTACTAAGCCTTTAAGCATAGTAAAATAAAACAGTAAAAAAAAACAAATAAAAACGTGACATGTCCCATTAAAATAAACCCCAAAACAAATCCAATAAAAAACACAAATATTCAATTTTATTGTTATTATTTATTGTTAATGGTATTCATTACTGCATGATCAGAAAAGAACCTGTCAAAAAAGAAATTCCTAATGATTGCATCCCTCACTACACATCCCGTGTGTCCCTCAGATTGACAGGTTGGGCCAGTACCTCCACACGGGGCTCAGGTGCGTCATTAAGACAAGGCAAGGCAAGGCAGTTTATTTGTACAGCACATTTCATGTACAGGATAATTCAAAGTGCATTACAGATATTAAGAAATTACAAAAGGCAGGAACAAATGGCAAGAATCACAATACAATAAATAAATAGTAAGCCGGATTACGTGATCGGCTGTCCTGAAAACATGGTCACAGAGAGGCAGATTCCGCCTGGTCGCAATGTTATGCAGGACAATACATGCATGTATTATATTACATGCTCCCGATGGTTCCACTCGCAAAGCCTGCATACCGTCTCGTCTACCTGTTGTTCTCCACATGGCCGGCAGCGCACACTACTCTACATGCTGGAAATCCAGATTTCGTGATCCTGAAAAACTGGATTTTGGATCAGGGTGATCCAATCCTATTTTGCTATGAACAATCAGGGTTAAAGTAAACCGGATTACATTATCCGCCATCCCGAAAAAATGGATTACCAAATCCAGATAGCTTTAATTCAGATTAAATTTTTTGAACAACCAGCCCTTGTGATTGCTAAATTTTTACCCAATCTGTATCTCCCATGAGCATAGAAACAAAACTCAGTGAAATATTTGATTGACGAACTGTTTTGAAACACCATAATTTCATGACAACTTACTGTGACTTCAGTGCAACAGACTAGCTAGCAGATGGACTGAAGCTACGCTGCAAGCCTGAAACATGTCGGGAGAGCATTTTGCCTCGTGTTCTCGACTGCCTGCGTCTGGGTCCTCACCACCAACCGTTACACATTCTTAGATCACCACCCACAGCAGAACACCAGCAGGGCAGTTGAGGAGGCTAAGCTGCCTTATTTACACATGTGTTCCAATGTAAAGACATTTTATTTGGTAATTGTATTTCTTTTGAGTACCTGTCAGACCGTATACTGTATTTATTGTTACTTATTATTGCTGTGTGTGTGTTCTTTTTTATATCACCTGTGTGCTTCTGCTACTGCACCTGTACTGTCCCCACTGAGGAACTAATAAAGGTTCTATAATGTTACTTTTATTATTATTCTTATTTTCACTTTAGGCTGTATTCCTAACATGATATTTTTAGTCATCTACATATCCCCAGGTTTCCACTAAGCACTTTTTAGAATAATGGGACCGGGAGGATGGTGTTGGTTTACATTTATGAGACAAGTACACATAAATCAACAGTGTATAAGCAGTCTCGTAAAAAAGTTATTTTTCATTCATAGGTGTGGTCGTCTTTCTATCCATACCTGGTGGGCCAATTTTTTGTCCCAGTCCAGACCTGCTACCAAGACAACGTCAGAGACCACTGCTACTGGTGAGGGTCCTACCCCTGAAAATCCGTGGGGCTGGTGGCCTGAATGCCCTCTGCAGGGTCATTAATCAAAGGCCAAGCCATGGTAACCAAAAAGGAACTCTATCTCTATCTATCTATATCTTTCGCCATCTATCTCTTTAGATTAGCTTTCTCTCCCTCTCTCTTTTTCTGTTGCGCTCTTTAGGTACCCTCGGCCTGTATGGACAGGGCTCAGCTGATACCAGTTTAACTGTTAGCCAACCAGGTACGTGTTCGTGAAATTGGGAAGGGGGGTTAATAAGGTATTAATTAGTTTTAATGAACACCATGTTCTTTTAAATTTAATTTTAACGTTCAGTACTTGTGTAGGTGCGTTTCTTTAGTTGCAATGATATGCATATCAGTGGTGATATGATAACAAGTGTTATATTTAATTTTTTTAAATTTTATTCAAGAATGAGTGGCAGAAGCCCAGGATTCTACCAGCCGATCAGACCTCTAACAAACAGCTAAGCTAAGCTTGAACGTTAGCCTGCCCACGAGCAGGCTAGTTCTGGTGCATAAGTTACCATGGTTGGCATTCAAATAACCCACGTTGATGGAAGGAACTCTCTCTTAAATGACTTATCAAGATAAGCCTGGCTTTCCCTTAATCTAGCTTTGTGGAATACCCTTCTGGTCTGGAGCAGGCTAGCTGCAAAAAAAAATCTCCATGGTAACTCATGTATTTCAGTTTTGTGAAATCAAATCAAGAATAAATTCAGCCAGGATTACCAGGAAATTCTGGCTTACCTTATTTAGGTTTTGGGAAAGTCAGACGTGAGTGATTTTAGGATCAGGTTGAAGGTCTTTCCTACCTGTTGTTTTTTAAAGCTTTCTCCAAGCTGTTACCATGGGTACTGGAACCATTTTTCCGTCTTCGCAGAAATGCCAAGCGACTCCGGACATCAGCAGCCCTGGAGTCAGAGGATGCGTCAGAGAGACAGAAAAACAAACAAACAAACAAACAAACGTGTGCTTACATACAAACTCTTGTTCTTCTTCATCAGCTGGCGTTTTCTGGACTCTCCACCCTGGAAAAACAAAACAACACCTGTTAGACTGACTTCAGGTTCTGATACTGCTGGGTTTATAGGTCTGGCTGGCTGGTGAATCTTTGCTTGTGAATTATTCTGTACTTAGGGGGAGATCTGTTCCAGAAAGCAGGTAATGTTGAAACTTTGAATATGTTAACCCTGAGCTGGGGGAAACTCTGGGTTTTCCATTCCATAAAGCAAAGCATCCATGCTGAGGCACTACTGTGTGCTCCATGACAATGAACCACAGCCACATCCAAGGCCACATAATATACCCTGATGATCTCTTTTAATTGCAATATCCTTAACTTTGACTGAAGCATATCAGCTGTATCTTCACCTATATATTTTGGCCCTTTAGTTTGTGTGCATACCTGCTTCTTCAGTCCCTTGTGAGAGGGTGTTTTCTAAGGCTGGTAAAGTTTTATCAAAGAAGGGGAATTGCCTGAGACCTAATACTGTCAAAACAGTTTTATTCCTGAACAAAAATGAATCAACAACAATCTTCCCTCTCACCTGATGTCCCAGTGACACAAGCACTTTTTGCCACCATTGTGTAATACACACGCTTGAAAATTTAGAAATATGAGTGCATCTGTATATATGGAGAAAACAATATAATATTCATATATTATAATTGATATGTTTATAAATTTACAATACAGTTGCATCCTTATGCTTACATATCCACTGATATGTAGCTTACATATAGTTTGACACATGCTAAATTTATTTATATGTATGAAAGATTTATATTTGTACATATTATTATTATTATTATTATTATTATTATTATTATTATTATTGTATACCATTGCTGCTACCATTGTATACAATTATTATTACACTGTCACTATTGCTATTATATAATCATCTCACAAGTGCCCTATTCTACTGTATCTATTCTACTTTTCTACTTTGACTATGACAACTTAATTTCCCTTTTAGGAATGAATGGAGTCTGTCTGTCTGTCTGTCTGTCTGGACAGGAGGACTGCTGGACATCAAATGACCAGCAGATGTCAGTACTACCAAACGAGATGCCAAAGTAATGACACTTTTGGAAAAGCAATTGGCCATGACTACTGTCATCAGAGCACTCGGTGCCATGTCCCCCACTTTGGAGAAGTGGCTCCAACAGATACCTGGAAGACCCTTAAGCTCCCAGGACTCTGGTAGAGGACAGCCACTCAGCCTACCGAGGGGAAAGTGTGCTTGAAGTTAGTTGAGCGTACTTTCTGAAACAGGCTCCTGGGCAACATGGCAGCTTGGTCCTGTTTCTGTAGCCTCTTCCTAAATAAGGAAGGAGAAAGTTTTCCAGCTTGAACTGCAGCTGGAACGTTTAAAGGAATCTGGTTCTGTTGTCATGGAAACGTCCACAGGAATTAATCTACAATGTTTCCGTGAGTTGCAGCATGATCTGTCAAGTCAGGTTTCTCAAGGAGGAAGAAGCTTCAGACAAAAAGAATCGTAATCCAAGATGTTCATGAACTAGAACTCCCACTGAATCTAAACTGAAACCAGCTGCAGTAGTCTGGATGTGGATGGGACCTGGTCCTGTTCCCAGTTCTGGGGTCTGATCTATAAAGCTCGCTTACGTACAAAAAACGGCATACACCAATTATAGTAAACTTTTGTGACTTATAAAAACCAAACTTGGGTGAATGTCCCTACCTCCAGGCACCTCTGACCTTGACGTTTGCACAAAATCTGAATAAACAGGAAACTAAACTAAGGACTAAATTATGGGCATCACCTGGTGCCATTGGCATGTCTAGCCTTCTGACATGGTGTTGACAGCATCTGCCACCTGCTGCCCTCCTGACCCTGGTGATGACCATGCCATCCCCACCAAATAAAACCTTTTTACAATCCATCAGGATCTCAGTCTGACATTCTCAGTTTTTCCTCTTTTCCCCTCCCTTCTCATTATGGAAATGATATGATGAGTATTTATGGGCATGGCAAGTCGGTCCTTCACGAGTGCCAACTTTTGGGTTGATTCTGATTTATAAACAAAAACAGGCGCGGGACGTGCGTGCGCACGACTTTATAAATCAGAACATTTTTGTATGGCACATTTCCTTTTGTCCCTACGTATGCCACCTGTAGTCTGCTTCGCTATGCACGGTTTGATAAATGAACACCCTGGTCCCCTACCTTGTTGCCATTGAGCAGCTGCAGCATGTGGTGCAGAGATGCCCCTTCCCCGGTCAGGTGTTTCCTCAGAGTTTGGGGGGAGGGAGGGTTGGGGGCGGAGACTGAAGAAGGCCCGAGGTCAAAGTTCGCTGTGCGGGTCAGCCGGTGGATGGTGCTGTCAGACAGGAAGCGGGGCGATCGAGGTTCCTGCAGCAGAGAACCCTCAGAGAGAGAGCGCCGCAAAACTGGAGGACAGACACCACAGATCAATCAGTAAATCGATTTGTTAAACAGTTAATCAGTTAGTTCATCTGTTGATTAGTCAATCGAATAGTCAGTGGATCGGTTAATTGACCAATCAATCAGACAGTCAATCAGTTGATCGATCAGTCACTCAGTTAATCATGTAGTCAATCAATCAGTTGGTTGATCAGTCATCCAATCAATCAATCGACCAGTAAATTGATCAATCGACAAGTATATTGATCAGTCAGGTGATAATTTAGTCAGTTGATCATTTACTCAATCAGTCAATCGATCAGTCGGCCAGTTATTGATCAGTCAATCGTCTGTTCAAGTAAATCAGTTCAGTCTTCATTCTTTCCTGTGAACAGAAGAAGTTCTGTTTCTGGTTCTGGAGCTCCTCAAAGACTCACCTGCAGGTCTGTAGGTGAAAAACTCTTCATCACCTCCTCCCTCCTCCTCGTCACTCTCCTCTTCCTCTTCATCCCTCAGGTTGAAGTGGTGGGGGCTGAGCATGAGGCCTCTGCCCCTGACGCCTCCCACAGTCTCTGAAGTCTCTGAAGCGCTCTCCCCCTCCCCCTGTTGCCGCTCCTCAACCTCCTCCTCCCGTCTCCTCTTTTTCCTCTCCTCTTCCTCTGCTTCCCCTCTCTCCTTCCAGACAGGACTCCTCAGAGTGGAAGAGGAGGAGGAAGGCAGAGAGATAAACTGAGGCGGGGAGGTGCCCAATCTGGAGGGAGGTGAGGAGGTGTACAGTGATTTGGAGGGAAATGGGGGAGGTGAAGGAGGAGGAGGAGGAGGAGTGGAACAGGGGAGGGGAGATCTGGTGGAATAAGGAGAGTGGCAGGGTGGTCTGTGGGGTTCAGAGAGGGACGAGTAAGGAGAAGAAGGATAATAGCGGAGGTCAGACTGTCCGAGAGAGAGGTGTCCGAAATCTGAGGGGAGGTCTGAGAGCTGAGGAGGAGGAGAAGAAAGAGGAGGTACGGTGTTAGTCATAATCAGTCGGCCCTCTCTGCTGAACAAATGACATAAGTAGGTGACGGTACAGCCAGGTACTTGCTGAGGAAATCCAGACAGCTGGCCAATCATCTGGTTGCTACCAAACAGTCATTTAAATACATTCACAAAGGCCCAGGCCTTGGGACGTAACACACTATTCTATTCTATTCTATTCTATTCTATTCTATTCTATTCTATTCTATTCTATTCTATAGTCATTTAGGAGACGCTTTTCTCCAAAGCGACTTACATCTGAGAGTAAGAACACAAGCAAGAAATCAAACAGGATGTGACATCATAATTAAGTAGTAGTCAGACTGCTGTGAGTCCAATTGGACCCAGGTGCTGTCGTGTAGAGGCAGTGCATTTTTCCCTTCCCCCTCCCTACAATAGTCCTTTGTTTAATTATGATTTTATCACATAATATCAACAGATATTAAAAGAACAACAGAGGAAAAGAGTCTAGCTAATTATTTTGCACCACATTGTGGTGGGAGCACTAGCCGTCTTTCACTGGCAGAGCAGAACTGTGGAGAGGGAGTGTAGCTCTGGATTAAGGAGTGGAGGTAGACAGGAGCCGTTTGGATTATTGTTTTGTAAGCCAAAAGCAGAGCTGTTGTAAGTTGAGCTCCGCCGCTCAGCAGTCTGCAACCTGCCCCCACGATTGTCAGTGAAATGGCTTAACCCAGAGTCCTCAGCCAATGGGAGCAATTCGGAAAAGATTCACCATGAATTAACACGTTTTCTAGGTTAAGGCGTTCTGAGCGCGTCGAGAACGCACTCAGAAGGCTAATTCGGACGCATGTTTTTGGCTAAAATGGCTTTCCATACGGGTGAGGATGGAACCTCCTTGGTGAGGTGTTCTGGGCACGTCCCACCGGGAGGAAACCCCGGGGAAGACCCAGGACACGCTGGAGGGACTAAATCTCTTGGCTGGCCGGGGAACACCTCAGGATCCCTCCAGATGAGCTGGCAAATGCGGTTGTAAGTTGCAGTATTTTCTGGAAACTGGGACTTCATTTGGGGTCTGGAGGACCTGCTGGTCCAGAAATGCAGTTTAACAATCATCCAGTAGGTGACACTGTTGCAAAAACAAGTCCAGGACTGTGGGTCTGAATCTGCAGGTCCCCGGGTCTGCAGACACATGCTATTGGTTGAGACAGAAAACTAACTGGTCTCTTACTTTCTGGATCCAGCCGTGTTCTGGTCTGTGTTCTGCATCATGGTCCATTGTTTTGGAATGTGTTTAGTTTGGATGTAAATTCTGGAGCCAAATGAAGTTCTTTAAATGAAGAACTTTGGTTCAGGGTTAAGTTCTCAGCTGAGCTGGAACCATCTTATAAACTTCTGACTAGTTCAGAAACAGAAACCACTTCAGGCCCAGATAAAATTAGAACCCTGTGAGACATGTTCACTATAATCAGGTTATCATCTAAAGCAACACCCACTCAAGAATGGTTGAGGCTCTCAGCATCAGTTGCTATGGTGACAGAGTTAAAAAAAAAAATAGAAAAAGTTCTGTCACTGACACTGATTCTGTTTTATAGTTCAGGTCTAGGTTTCAGAGGCCTGAAGGGGAACCTGGTTCTGGTGTCAGAAGCAGCCGGAGTCCTGGTGCTGACGTTACCTGTGCATGTGAAGTAACAACATTGTACCTGGTGGCTGTGTCTTGGTTCTGTGGCAACCAGCTGTAGTTGTATGTTGTCATGGATACAGAGGCTGACTCGGACCTTCTGCTCGATGCTGAACGCCTCCAAGCTGAAGAGGCAGCGCCAGCAGCCCTGAGAGCTCTGCAGGAAGTAGATGTGGAGTGGTTCTGATGACACTGGAAGAAACATGCATACACACATCAAATGCTGCAATCTGATTGGCTGCCAGCTGTTGCCTCAGAGACGTCTAAAAACATGAAGGAAAATAAATTATAGAAGCGTGAACACATTGAGGGAAATAAATTGTCTATTTGTGGCCTTATGGTGGAAAGGTAACATCTGGTTGGGAGATGAGATGCTTCATCACACAGAGGAATTCAGTTCATCAACAAGTGAAACTAACAGCAGGTTGGTGAAGCGATCTGGACTCTATTCTGGTCTGAAACGGGTTTACTGTTTGGTCCATGTTCCCATTGAATAGAACCTCCTCCACAGGTTCATCTTTACAGGTGAAGGGAAGAGGTTCAGACACCTGACGCCTCAGATGGGTTGGAATTTCTAAGAGATGGCTGAAATAATCTGAAGGAGTAGAAAGAGAAGCAAACTGGAAATTTACCCTCTCTGAGCTGGACTGTGTTCATGTACAGAGGACTCTGTAGGACATTACAGCGTCCAGATTCATCCTCTCTGGTAAACAACAGCAGGTCACTGTAGATCAACACAGTCACCTGAAACACACAATAAAAACAACAGAGTCTCACCAGAAGTACACATTGAGTCGAGTCAAATTTATTTATAAAGCACGTCTAGTAACCAGAGGTCGGCCAGAGAGCTTTACAACATAAAACGTAATAAAATAGACACAAAAATATAAAAGCTAGAGCAGGGCAATAATTAAATGTTTCTAATTGTAAATATTACTGTAATTTTCTGCTAATAATCACATTGTTAGGTCCAAAACTCAATAATGAATTCAAACAGTGTACTGCACGCTTTTAAAAGCGCGTAACTTTAGATCTACAAGCACTTCAACAAATATGCTGCTTTTTAGCAGCAGTATTCTATTTGAGCAGCAGTAATAAAATCTTCAATTAATTTAAATGTTCATGACAAATGAGGATGAAAATTTCAGGATTTATTATTAGAAATTAGATATTATTAGAAATAGTTTTTCAAGCTGTGTGAAGCTGCCTTCTTTCTAAACACAGAGGAAATTATGTCTGATAGTGTGTTTCCCTGCTGGAACAGACTAAAAGAAGTATTATAATATCCAGACCTTTTTTTTTTAATGAATGTGAATGATGTAAAAGAGTTTTGTTCCACAGAAACTCAGTGAATCAAGCGCAGTACGTCAGGAACTAGTTTTCAGTGAGCTCGTGCTTCTTTCTGCATGTGGACAGAGCTAAGATCCAGCGGAGGTGCGAGGTAACGCAAAACTTGTTGTGAGGGAACACAAAAGTATTGTGTGGTAACGCAAAAAGAAAAAAAATCCCGTCGCTCCTGAGGCCAGTCCTGATACGCAAGGGGAGGCTGTTCTGTAGTTTAGGAGTTAGAACAGCAAAGGAAACGACTAAGGTTCAGCCTGAATCTTGGTAACCCCTAAGAGTCCCTGTACAGAAGACCTGAGTGTTCTTTGTGGCACGTACCATAGCATAAAAAAACCATTCAAAGTTATCAAAAAAATAAAAAAGGTTTTATCTTTGCAATAGAGTTAAGAGTAAAAAAAAGCACACTTTGACGATCTGGGTCTCAAAACTTAGATTACAGGAAGATTACTCCCAGATTCCTGGGAGTCTTCAACTTTGGGTGGTAAGGAGCCAAGATCAGCAGTATTGCTCCTTACCTTATTGGCGGTGAACTGGTCGGAGGTTTCGACAAACAAAACTTTAATATTTTTATTTAGAATTTAGTTTTAAAAAATATGTGAATTTCAGACTTTCATGTCCTCAAGGTATGTTCTTGAATGAGTCAGCTGTTTTTTTAGCAGAAGGTAGATTTGGGTATTGTCAGCATAAAAATGATAAGAAATGTTATATGTGTTAAAAATAGTTCCCAACGTAGCATGTACAATGAAAAACAGCAAACCAGGAATGGACCCTTGGGGAACCCCACATGACACAGGAGCTGTGGCCAATTAAACAGACCTGACAACAAACCGGACCAGAACCCTGCAGGAGTTTCTTTGATTAATTAATTAGCATTAGCACTCTTTCAGCTTTATCAGTTATTTCCTACACAAGTTCAGTTTCTGATGAGGTCACTCTGGAATACACATGATCACATGACTCTGAGGTAAAGTGGGTCGAAGGGAACGAGACGCCAACAGGATTGACTGCGGCCCATAACGTCTGACCTTCATCTAAAGACGTCTCATCTTCATTTTTACTGTAATAATAAAACTGAGACGCAGCAGTTCCCAGAAATAGCTGTCTGTGTGTGTGTGTGTGTGTGTGTGTGTGTGTGTGTGTGTGTGTGTGTGTGTGTGTGTGTGTGAGCACAGCATCAGCAGGAGGATCCATTAGTGAGATACTGATCCTGGATCTGCTCTCTGAGGATGCCCCCTCCTCTCATGTTCGGCATTTAAACTTGTCAAACCAAAAATCGTTTTCATGCAGGAAGAATCACAACTCTGCAGAACCAGAATTAGTAGCTGTTCTTCGTCTGGAGGCATTCAGGCGAGCAGGAGCTTCAGAAACACCAAGAAAGCTGAATTTACTTTGATGGGAACAGACAGGAGTCAGAACCAGTTTGGGTCCAGTTACCTTGGTGGGCAGCAGGTCAGCTTGGTGTAGGATCATTTCTTCTGATAGGAGCAGGGTTCTGTTCGGGCTGCAGAGATCCAAAGGCTGAAAACAACAACACAATATAGTCAGAACAACGGACGAGAGAAGCAACAGACAGAACTTTCTGGTTCTGAGGTTCATATTTAAACATGGACTCAGTGTTTGAGGTTTGAGGATGCTGAAGGAAACAGAATCTTTGGACTTTGGTCCAGGTTAGTGGGTCCACATAAACAGAGATGGTCTAAAGCTGGATTTATACTCGGCATTTGCGTAAGGTCGGTTACCACCGCTGTAAGCTCTGCTTTGGTCCGCTTTGGTCTTCCAGACCTGATGGGTATCCCTGCTTGCAGTGCAGTAAGGCAGAAGTACTCCCTTGTGATTGGTTGGATTGTGATTACATGCTTCCGATGGAGCTTCTTGCTGAATTTGCGTGGTTACTGCAGAAGAGAAACTGCAACACAATGGCGTAACCATACGCCCGAGTGCGAGAGCACATTTCACTGGGTTCAGCGCCACCGACCCTACCTTACACAGACACCACGAGAGTATAAATCCAGCTTAAGTCTCATGAAGAACGTTTGGACTGGTTCTGGGTGGGGTTAGATTTTTGGTTCTGACCTGAACAAAGATGGGGAAGATGAGAGTTTTGGGTGCCAGGCTGACATAGGTTCCATATCCAGAGTGGGGCAGATGTGATTGGACGATGGTGCAGTTCTGGTAGTTGCTGTAGTTACCAGATGAGACTGATGAGATTTTGGATGGAGGAGGAGGGAGGGTAGATGTGTGGCAAGTCAATGGCCGTCGTGATGACCCAGGTCGAGGATTGTGGGAAAGGTTCTGACTTCTGCTGGGGTGAGTCTGGTACAGACGACCTGGAGAGCAACCACAAGGTTTATTAGTTGTATCAATATTTTTATGAGTACTCAAAATGGAACAAGATGAGAGCAGCCGTACCAATCGTCCCATTCCGGTCCTGGAAAACCGGTTGCAGCAGCTGAAACAGAACCAAAAACAGTCTGCCGTTACACCAGAACAGTACTGGATTCACTGCAGATTAACTGGTTATGATGGGATGTCTGTTCATCAATATCTGAATCATGCAGTGGTTCTGATTGAGTTGGGAGAACATTCTGGGGCACGTTCTAAGTTATTGAAGTTATGTCAAAGGAAAGCCAATCAGCAGGTTTTCATCTAGGTACAAGTTTCTGGTTCAGTTATTGGGTCATAGTCAGGGCTCTAAATGAACTTTTATGATCAGCAGCCTGCAGATATGCAAAGTTACTGGCCAATCAGAATTTCCACCAACAAAAGTTTTTTATTAGGGAATATAATCCAGATTATGAGTGCAACTGAATGCATTTATTCATTTGTGGTTCCTTAAATTGTTTTTGTTTTTTCATGAAAATGCTGTTTGAGACGTCATTGAGTTTGTACTGTTAGTAAATGCCATGTTTCAATGATTATAGTGATGGGAGACTCGGTTCTTTAAAAAAAATGACAGATATTTTCATGTAACAAATTTTGCTCTCAACTTTTCAGTTCACTGAAATACAGTCTGCTTATTTTTCTCTTTTCCCCCCATCATTTCTTCATTTTTTCCTTACATGTACTGCACTGTATGACATGCACTGTATGACATGGATACACCTGTCAGCTCAGCCCCTCTAACTCACCTGCTCTCCTGGATTAACAGGTGAGAGAATGATGTAATTGTCTCCATTTGATGATGTCACACGGGTGCCCTTTAACGTGGCGGTGTGTGGTGAGTACAGTTCCTGGTCGTCTTCTTCCTGATCTTCCTTTTGGTCCTCCTTCCTATCCTTCCATAGAGAACCCAGAGCACCCAAACTGGACCGGACTCCAAGCCCCTGCCCCCACCTGCGGCCATGTTTGCTGTGGGAGGGGTGAGACAGCAGCTTGCTTCCTGTCATCTGGGAAAGAGAGAGGGTTTATCACAGTAAAAAAAAAAATAGAGTAAAAATAAGGAAGCAAATTTCAACTTCATCAGAAATCCAGGTGTCTGAGCTTTTCTTAACTCACCGTGTTGTGAGTTTGTGGGCGGAGCAAAGCTTCACATCCAGAGCCAAACTCTGGTAAACCTCTCCACACCACCAACACAATCTGAGTTGGACAGCTCCTGAGGAGCAGGCAAACTACTGTTAAAAGGTACTAAACACTGGAGTTCCCTGATTAAGCAAGGGAGTCATACTCTGAAGGGGCAGGGTTACACGATCAGGTGGAAAATCTGAGTCTGGAAGGTGGGGTTACCTTATAGTGTGTGCCAGGTCAGCACATGTCCAGGTTTCTACAGGAAGTCCGTTCAGCTGCAGTACAGAGTCCCCTTGACAGAGTCCAGACCTGTGCGCAGGACCTCCTATAAACAACAGAACATGATGATGAACAAGTGGAGATGACTTTGATGGAGCAATATGGAAACATGTTTAATTTTTGACCTGCACACAGCTGTGATTTGGAAAACATGGCTCACACCAGGTTCAGATCAGGTTCACACCAGTTTTACACAAGGTCCAAACCAGTTTTATGCCACTTTCACATGTCCATCAGCGAGTCCATCTGAGTAAAAAAACATCCACTCATACTGATCCTTGGATCACTTTAGAGCCACCAGTTAACCAAGCATCATGTTTATGGACTGTGGGAGCAAGCTGGAGACCCAGGAGAGAACCCACATGCGGAGAATCTGGATAGAAGCTGAACATGGAGAACCTGGGTAGAACCCACACATAGAGAACTTGTATAGAACCTACACATGGAGAATGAATATGTTGAATCTAAAATATGAGTAGAACAAAGGATTTTCTGAGTTTGTTGTGAGGCGTCAGCCATTTCTACCTAAATGAGCTACAGCTATTAATAAAAATCTTTTAAAGTGAATCGTTTTCAAGAAGCACTAAATCAGAATGAAGATAAGCAGCAGTTCTGCTCTGATCTCCCTCCAGTAGACAGGGATCTCGTTTTTTCAGATACTACCAACCATAGGTGAGGGTAGGAGTGTAGATCGACCAGTGACTAGAAAGCTTCACCTTTCGACTCAGCTCCTTCTTCACCACGACAGATCCATGCAGAATCCACATCAATGTCGATGCCGCACCAATGCACCTGTTGATCTCCCGCTCTATTCTCCCTCACTCACGAACAAGACCCCAGGATACTTGAACTACTCCACTTGGGGCAAGACCACACTCCTGACCCAGAGAAGATACTCCACCTTTTTCAGGTTGAGGACCATGGTCTCAGATTTTGAGGTACTGCTTCTCATCCCAGCCCCCTTCACACATCATTGCAATCCACTCCGGTGAGAGTTGGAGATCATGGCCTGATGAAGGGGCCAAGGAGGCTGTGCAATGGCTGACGGTAGTGACCAATGGTGGAGACTTCTGATCCTCGTCTCTGGAAGCTAACCCTAGGGATGTCAAATGTCACCTCTCTGGCAGGGAAGGAGCCTGAGCTGTAGGTTCCAGTGAGATGTAGCTACCTCACCTCGATGACGGCTTAGGCTCTGGAACCAGTCTCCCTAGACAATTTTTTTTAATATAAAAAGGTCGTCTCAGGAGTGATCAGCATCAGACTCATCTTGTGATGTTGGTCTCATCAGTAAAGTTCTGCAGCAGATAGAAAACTAGACTGCGCAGTGTAAAAAGAAGTGTGAGTGTTAGGGATGTGTGTGACTAATTGACGAATCAATTAGTCGAAACAACGCGTAAAGTTGACAGCTTTTTTTGAAAGCTGATGTTTTGTTTGGAGTTATGTGTCATGAGTTATGTGCAGAGGCATTGTGCTGTGTTAACTAAACAGCGTGGCCCCTTTAAGAATGGTCGAGCTGGAGAGGAGATGCACAGAGCAGGGAAGGAAGCACATTTCGGAATACAAAGAAAGCCAAAAACTGCGACCTCCACAAATGCCTATTCAGTCAAGTGGAAAGACAAAAGTCCCTGAAGGCACTCTGTATGATAGAAAGAATTGGCTGTGGATCGATATTACAAACGCCATCACGTGCACCTATGTAAGGACATGGTGCCGTTTTTTATAGTGGAGAAAATCGGCTGACAGAACACGATTAAGACACTTGATCCATGTTACTAGTTACCTAGCCGCAAGTACTTTCGGCACACTGAAATGCCCACAGGGCATTCAGCACCAGTGGCAACATTTTAACATGCCACCAATCTGCATTGAAGCCCGGGTCTGTGAAGCTTGTGTTCCTGGCAAACAACCTCTGATGGGCGAGAAAGTTTAATCACTGCACCCAAGGACCATAAACACTGATGTCCAGTGTTCGTATTTGCACTAGTTATTGCAAGTTGAAATTTATTGTTCAATTATAAAAGGAAAGAAAACCTGTCAAACTCGAAGGGTTTTTAGTTCAAATATGTGCAACTATATTTTTTCACAACATAAAATGTATAAATGAGTAAAAGGGAAATGTTATTTGTTTTTACATTTTCCACTTTAGTTAAAACATTTTTAATTTTGTGTTTTTCCAACATTTTACTTGAATTGTTTCTATTTAAATAATATTCATTTTTAATCGTTTTCTTTAAGAATTTTTGTGTTACATTCATTGGAGAAAAAAAAACCTTTACGGTTTTGCACAATAGAGTCTGTAAATAAAATGGCATTCTATTCTTTGACGTGTTCTATGGCAATATATCTGGTAAGTATGTTCAGAAACAGTCGTTTTGACTTTTATAAACACAAGAAAAGAATATATTTGAATATATATCTTTACCGCACATGCTTCCGATGATACCGTGATATAGATCTGAAGCCATATCACCTAGCTCTAGATCAGATGACTTCAAAAATCACGTAATATGCCAATCCCTAGTGTGTGTGTCTCACCTGCATCAACGGCCTGGACTCGGACTGGACAATCAGAGCAGATTGTGAATCCAAAGCCATCTTTTCCTCGAATGATGTTGACCTGCAGAAAACAATTCAGAGTCAGCTGAGAACAGGCGAAGTTGGTTCTACCCGAACTTAAATCAGAATGAATATTGTTGTTTCACTCTAGAAATTAAATATGGAGCAGGTTTCTCGTTATTTACAACCATCTTTAATCTTGGACTTTATTTTCCTATGCAGGTTCTGTGCTGTGAACCTGTCTCCAGGTTCTGGCCCACTGCTCTTCAGTATTGTTGACTGAGTACGAGTGTTTGTGTCAGATTCAGACTGGAGGCCTGTCTGGGTCCTGGTCTCCGAGCTGTTTCCATGACTCTGCAAACAGCTGCGGAGCGACTAAAGGTCGGTTCGTCCTGAGAGTTTTCACTCCACAAAGGAAGTTTAATGTCCCTGAGTTGAGACTGACAGGTTGATATTAAAACTCCAGATGAGTCTTCTCCAGGTCCGGACAACACGCTCAGTGTTTGTTCTTCTCTGCAGCTGACAGAGCCCATCCACTCTGCTGTTCTCTGTTAGTCCTTTGACCAGAGGCCGAACTCTGACATGGGGGAAAAGCTGAAGACTAACTAAGCTGAGAAACTGAACAACCTGCAAGTACATCTGATAGAACAGTACCTAAGAGTACAAACATAGGTAATAACAACCTGAGATCCATAAGTCTGCAGTGTCTGGTAGCATAAATAGTTCCCAGTACCAGTAGCAGGATTGCTGAGAAGAAACTGTGACAGGCTGATCAGAAGTTCTTAATGAAAACTAACTTGTGCTTCCTAAAGTTTTCTTTGTGTTCAGAGGGACTTGTGGTTTTTCAGGTTTACTTGTGCTTCCTAAAGTCTCTTAAAGTACAACGGGAGGCAGAATCTTCAGTTATCAGACCCTGAAGTATAAAACTTCTGTGATGCTGTTGACATCTTTGTTAAGATGATGTCACAACATCAAGAGTGGAGTGAAGT
>JBAMHW010000012.1:31649540-31667602 GCA_037177495.1 Rhadinocentrus ornatus | reverse complement strand
ACGCTGAGTTAATTGCAAGTCAGAACTGTCTGTTGTTTTCATTATTTACCGACCTCCTCCGATCCTGCCTAAACAAAAATAAAAGTGTTTCATTACAGACCCCTCTCTTTGTAACCAGCTCCCAGTTTGGGTTCGGGAAGCAGACACCCTCTCTATCTTTAAGATTAGGTTCCAAACTTTCCTTTTTGATAAATGATATAATAGATAGGCTTGGTGACTCTCATCCATCCCTTTAGTTCTGTTGCTATAGGTTGAGGCTGCTGAGGGACGTCCCATGATGCACAGGGCTACTCTGCTATCGTTACTCTCCATGTAGAAATAAATTCCATCAAGCGTTAGCCTTACCCTTTTCTGTTATACACATTTGCATTAAATCCAGCGGTGAAGTCTATGTGATTCGCTGATTTAACTGCTGGAAAAGGTCCCGATTTTCCCCAAAACACTAAGGAGAAGGTGCTGCTGTAAGTGTGAGTGTGTGGGCGAGCGTGCATGCGTTTGTGTTGTAGTAGATGAAAACTTTCCCATTAGTATTGGATGTTTGGTTTCTAGATTATTTACTGATGTTTTTATTTACCTCCAGGTCACTGGCTGGTCAATAGTAAAAGTCCAGCTTTTCATGATCTCACCTTTGTGTGGGTGTATACTTTATGTATTAATGAGGCTGGTGGTTGTTGTATGTGTGTGTTGCTCCAGGACAAGGGTGTTTGAGACTGGGAAGGAAAAATCGGAGGATGCCACTAGACTAAACTAGGCTGTACTACTGATTAAATCTACAGTTTTACTTTAGTTCTGACTGAGTGCAAAGACCGCTGTGTTTCATGTTTGCAGTTATTCATGTAGATTTAGTCAATGTGAATACTACTGCTGTTATTTAGCAGATGCTTTTTTCCAAAGTGACTTACATCTGAGACAACAGGAGGGTACACAATGGATAATGCTGCACAGACTGCTGTGAGTCCAGTTGGAGTCCAGGTGCTGCACCTGTGTGCCCCACATGGGAGACTGATGCTCTACCAATTGAGCTAACCAGCAGCCATTTAAATGAGTAGCATATTTCATAATTAAAACTATATAATTGAGCCAATTTTCCCCCAATAAATGACATTTCCAAAGAAAATGAATGGAGCAGGAACGACGTCGCCTCCCGTGTGTCTTGCCCATAAGTTTAAAAATAAATACATATTGAAGCACATATTGCAGTATTTGGCTTTAAACAAGGTACCACAATTCTCAAGAAAGTTAAAAAAAAAGAAGAAAAAAAAGCCTTTTTTACTGCCTTGGTTCATCAAGATTCTTCTACGAGGGTGTGGTCTCAGCCCCCAATGTTCCCAGGTCCAGGAAACGCCTCTGCCTGTAGCTACTCTGGCGTGCAATGTCTTTGGCACTGGTACCACACATGAGGTCTTCCACAGCTGTGGTCCCACCTTCGGCTTGAGGCTCAAGTTGAAGACATGCTCCAAAACTCTACACAGTTAATCTGTGCAAGACTTCAGGAGCCTGTAGCTGATGCCATCTGGTCCAGCAGTTTTTCCTGCGTTGGTTACGCGCATATTTTGGTCCATTTTCACAGAGCTCAGCTATCTGTCACTTGAAGCAGATGATGGAGCAATACCACCAGAAAATCGCAGGGACAGTGCTGAGCAGAATAGCTTACATGCGACCAGGTTAGGAAACAAGCCAGAGGAGAAGAAGAAGAGAATCAGGAAGGAAACAGAAAAGCAAAAGAAGAATGAAGACGAAGACAACGGCTGTATCCGAATGTCCACCCTACTCCCTAACCCCTCGTTCTCTACATAAGACTGCACTATAAAGAACACTACATAGTGCACTCATTTTCTTGGCGATTCAGACACTAAGCTGCCTATTTTTCCCTCTCCGCAGACCACGTGACCACCAGCCGTCACCACGGCAACCACAATGTGAATTCAATTCAAAGTTGTGAGTAGTTTTCGGACACAGCCAACAACTATAGAAATTGCATGAGCTTTTGTATAAAGACTGCGCAACTGAAAAGTCAACTGAAGTCGGCTCGCAGGAGTGAACTCTGAACTTAGCACTGCCCACTAGTGAAGGAATTGACTTAAAAACAATGGCAACGCAAAACAAGCTGAAATGGAGGGGAGAACAGGTCTAAAACACCTTTTCTTTTCCCGAACTTCCATAGCACCTCAGCGGGGATCTTGTGTCTGTCCCTGGGGAACACTACAGCGCTGCACATCGCGACTAGCTCTTCCCTACTGTAAACAATGCACAGGAGGACTCCACGCATATCGTTAAATTGGATGTTTTAGTTGAAAGAAACGTGGCAAATCCAAAGAAAAACGGCAGATTTGTGTACAAATAATTATATAAAAGCTTGTATACAAAATATTTCCAGAAGCAGTAAGCTATTGAATTGTTAAAACAGTAGAAAAGAAAAGAAACAGGTAAGAGCTGTTGCAACCAGCCGACCAGCGCTGAGGAACAATTCAATTTTGATATTTATAATTTTAAGTATACAATGTTTTTATCACTGTCCAGCCAACTGTTGTCGTTGTTGTAAAGTGATTTATAAATAAAATTTCATTGATTGATATGTGCCAAACGTAGCTTGGAACACATGGCAGCCATGATGCATACGTAGATGTGTTGTTCACAGCAAGTATATCCCAGTCCTTATACAGTGCACCCGGTAGGTGGGTAACAGTTTTCCCTCTAAGCAGCTCTAAGGCAGCTCCTCCTCTTGGGTGGACAAACTGGAGCTCAGCTTGAAGCCTCTTTGAAAGCTGCTCATAGTTTCTGGGTTATTGGTGCTAATGGATTTACATGATGTCACCTTTATACTGCTGCTGTCTAACTGCTGACCAATATGGCCAATCTGTACGATCAATGAGACAACAGTAGAGCTCTGCAGCTGTCACATCCTCTGCATCACAACAGAGAACAGGGGCTGAGCTGTCACATACAAACACATTTAACGACCACACAGAACCAGAAACAAATCTAACCAAGCATGCCGAGTCCAGAAGAGTCCAGACCTTGCACACACAGTTTTTCTGTGGGCTGTCACATCCAGTTTTTCAGCTAAATCATTCAGTTTTAATATGTGTAAATTATTGATGGACATCACACACAAGCAGGATCATGCATCACACACATGCACACACACACACAAACACACACTAACACAATTGCAGCTGTCTTAAGATGAGGATATAAAAGATTCATTTCACACACACACACAGACACAGACACAGAAGGAAACTCTGGAGGTTTTGCAGGGAAATGACAAACCAGCAGCAGTGACATCACACCACTCAGCCAATCAGACAAGCCAATTGTTTCCTGCTGTTTTTGTTTCCTCGTGATGTGTGCAATTGTTCAGGTTTGTTGTTCCCAGTAGAACATTGTCACACCAGAGTCCATTCACAAAATCTCTGTTTTCTGAACTTTACATGACTCTGCTGGTCCCTAACCCTAGTAGTACCCTTCAGACCAGGGGCCTCATTTATCAAGCAGTGTGTAGCAAAGCAAACTACAGGTGGCGTTTGTGGTGCAAAAAGGAAATGCTGCACACTTCTACTTTCACATTTATCAAAGCGTGCACACACACGTCCTACACCTGTTTCCGTTTATAAATCAGAATCAACTCTACAGGTGGCGCACGTGAGGGAACGCCTTCCCACGCCCACATGGTGGCTATAAATGGTCAGGTGGACGTCTGTAATACATATTCATCACATCATTTCCATGATGGCTCGGGAAGGAAAGAGAGGGAAGAAGCAGAATTTTTCAGGGTGTGAGACAGAGATCCTGATGGACCATGTTGAAAAACGTAAAATGTGTAATTGATGGGCGCGGTATGGGCATTACTAGTGTCAGAAAGGCAGAATAGTGGCAGCAGGTGGAAGACGCTGTCATCACATTGTCAGAAGGAAAGACACGCCAGAGGCATCGGAACGTGTAGCTGGATATCTCAGTCGGTAGGGCGTTCATCTCCCATGCGGGAGATTGAAGTTCAAATCCCACAGGGCTGAATCGCTTTGGAGAAAAGTGTCTGCTAAACGACTGTTCTGATGCCGGTAATTTAGTCATTTGTTTTAATTTATAAAATAAATATGTACAGATACATCTGAGATTGGTAGCAGTTTATTGAGTGTTAGATAACATTTCTTTCTAGTTGCTGGGTGCTCGGGTGGGCGGTGCAGAGGGACACAATCACCACTATTAACGTGGTGGCCAAGGAGTTGTGGGAAATAAAGGCCATCTGGACAGAAATTAGGACAATAATAAAATGCATCACTTCTAGATGTCCAGCCTACAGTCTGCATCCCGCTCTCCTGGAATGAAGGACCAAAGCCACTTTTCGTACTGACTGCTACATGCTGGCAGCAGACTGTACACCTTCACTAGCTGGATGGATTTTATAACATGTAAGTTTTCTTTTACAATGACAGAACATATTTTAGTGGTTTAGGTCCTTATTAATATCATCTCCCTTTTTCTTGAAAATTCTGTTGTTTTTCCCCGACAACGTACGCTTAGAAGAATATCAAATGTGCGTCTTTTTTCATTTCTGCAAACAGCTTTAATATATAACATGAAGCGTGAAAGGTAATAGTGGATTGTGCACAAATTCACATTTCACATCATTTCCTTGATTTTATTCTGTGCCGTTAGTGTCGCCGTTTCCGGTTTTCCAAGATTATGTGCGTACGCCTGGGTCAGAGTTGTAGTTGGTTTTCATGAATCCCAAAAGTTGACTATAGGTGTGCCCCAATTCAGGGTCTGCACACATTGAAGTGCGGATTCGTCGGCCACATACGTCATAACGGTGCGCGAGGTACTGTCCCAATTCACAGAATTTGAAGGACCCTCCGAATCCATCCTTCAAATCTGCCCTTCGCTTGGCCTCAAACGAAGGCTGCTGTTGATGCATCCTTTGCAGCCTCTTTTCTCGCAGAATTCATTGTGCACGGTGGCGAATCAGCAACCGAGCTCACAAGAGTACGTTTTTGGTGTTAATAATATTTTGTTAAAACAGAACAATAACAAAGAAAAAACAACATTTTCTTTAATTACACCACAACAAGCTGTCCCAGTCCACAAACATTAAGAGGACTTTGAGGTGTGCAGACTACGGAGGAGAGTATCCTCCGTATTCTGCACACTCCGAATGTGCAAACCCTGAATTGGGCCACAACTTCTTTTTGGCGTACGCTGGTTTTTGTTCCTACGCCAACTTGTTAAATGAGGCCCCAGATCCTGAACCAGCAGCACAAACCCCCTCATCAATCAACGTAATCAGTGTAATCAACAAGCAGCGTGTCTCAGACCTGTGGCAGGTTCTGTCCGATGCAGACTCGACAGAGACGGTGGATGGTGTGCATGGCTGTGGATTAGGTGAATAGTTCAAGTTCTGCAGAACCACTCGTCCATCTGATCCTCCTGCAGAGCTGCCGACCACTAGCAAAGACTCAGGTCCAACAGTCCAACCTAGATCCAGGTCCACAGAATAAGATCTAATCCAGATTGGGATGTCACTAGACCAGAATCAAGACAGCGCAAGTCCACAGTTCTACAGTCAAATCTGGGTTCAGTGCAAATCCAGACTTCTCAGAAACAAACATGTCTAACCGAGTCCAAGAACTAGGTCTAACAAGGTTCGCTGGGTCCAGGAGAACTAATGATCAGTGATCTGAAGGCTTAGAGGTGGACTGGATGTGTGTCTGTGGGAACCAGCAGACAGAATAATAGCAGGAAACTCATACACACACTCACACACACATAAAAACACAAAAACAGTGTGTGTATCACTGTGATAAGACACACACTTCCTGAACACACACACATGCTGTTCTGCTGTCTTTGTGAGGACATTCCTACAACCCTGGACCCAGTTTAGATCTGAGCCTTCAAACCAGGTTCCAGTCCTCCCAGTGTTCTGATGTTATAAATCTGACCAATAATGTCCAATCAAAAGCAGCCAAAGATCAACAAGTGAGGAGAAAGTTCTGTGTGTCTGAAAATAATAATAATAATGCTCCTCCATGTCTAAAGAAAATCCAGAGAGAATGATATGCAGATGAAAAAAGGCTTGGTCACTGTTGATCTGTTATTTCAACAAAGTTCTGCTCCTTGTTTTGGTTGGCCTTTATACTTTATATCTATTAATCCATTCATTTTAGCATAATAATAATAATAATAATAATAATAATAATAATAATAATAATAATAATAATAATACATTTCATTTGTATGAGAGAGAAGGTCTTGGAGGTCGGTTGGGCCAGTGTGGTTTATGGCTATATAGACCAGCAGGAGAAACATAAAATCTGACTGAGATTGTCCTGAAAAATTATATCTGGATGTTGACTGGAATTAAAAAAACTTTTACATGTATTTTTAGATGGAAAAAAAATAGTTAGGAAATGGCTTTGAGTTTTAAGGGTAATAAATTAAATTTATTTCTCTGTAAATTCCAGCAACCTGACTTCATTCATCTCAAATTGTCATGCTTATCATCCACAGCTCCATTTACCCAACGTGACCCCAGAGTTCAGTTCTTGGTCCCCTTCTCTTCATACTCATAAATCATACATCAACAATCCCTAATCCTGGTCCTTAAGGCTTAGTGTCCTGCAGGTTTTCGATGTTTCCCTGGCAAAACAACACCTGGTTAAAATTATATGGATCTCCAATAGCTTCATGTCAAGCTCTGCTCAAGCCTTTTAATGTCCCATTAATTTCAGTCAATTGTGTTGAAGCAGGGAAATATCTAAAGCCTAAAGGACAACGGGCTCAAGAACCAGGACTGGGGATCCCTGCTCTACATGCTTCCTCTTGGCAAATTTATTCATCTTCATGGTCTCTGTTTTTTATGCTATGCTGATAACATTTAACTACATTTATCTACAAACTCCAAAACCCCACATTTATTTCTCTTTGTATTTTTGTGTATATTTACCTTTTTTTTTTAAATCTGTTTGTTTGTTTTTTTATCCCCCCCTTATCCTTTTTAGAGCAATGAGCCCACCCTGCTTGTCCTCAATGATGTGGTTTTTATGGTGTTGGAGTCTGACAGCCGGCCCCGTTGGTACCCTAGTACGGATGACAGCCGGCCCAGTTGGTACATCGGTACGGATGACAGCCGGCCCAGTTGGTACATCGGTACGGATGACAGCCTGCCCGGTTGGTACCCTAGTACCGATGACAGCAGGACCGGTTTGTGCCCTAGTACGGATGACAGCCAGCCTAGTTGGTACATCGGTACCGATGACAGCCGGCCCGGTTGGTACCCTAGTACCGATGACAGCAGGACCGGTTGGTGCCCTAGTACGGATGACAGCCGGCCTCGTTGGTACCCTAGTACGGATGACAGCAGGACCGGTAGGCACCCTAGTACGGATGACAGCCGGCCCAGTTGGTACATCGGTACCGATGACAGCCGGCCCAGTTGGTACATCGGTATGGATGACAGCCGGCCCGGTTGGTACCCTAGTACGGATGACAGCAGGACCGGTAGGCACCCTAGTACGGATGACAGCCGGCCCAGTTGGTACATCGGTACCGATGACAGCCGGCCCAGTTGGTACATCGGTATGGATGACAGCCGGCCCGGTTGGTACCCTAGTACGGATGACAGCAGGACCGGTTGGCACCCTAGTACGGATGACAGCCGGCCCCGTTGGTACATCGGTACGGATGGAGACAGCTGGAGCAGCTTCACTCTATAATTCATCACATCTGAATGTTTGATGAGTTGTACAGAAACAGTAAAACAGTTATGGAGAAGCTGCAGCAAACACACTGACAACGTGCCTCAGAACCAGAAGCTGACCTGCAGGAAATGTTCTGTTGGCTTTAACTCCTTTCACCTCATCCTGAGCTTCATATGGTTCCGACTGATCTGATCCTGTTCATGTGAACATCACAGACAGTTTTTACTTTTGTTTTTGATAAAGCAGAAAACCCAACAAGCAAATGAAGAGAGGACGATTTAATGCGACTTTTCTTGGCCCTTCCAGTATGTTCTGTAACATGAAGTTCTGGTGGAAGTTCCTGTTTTCTGTTTCATCATTTTCTCACTTCATCTGTGATCCGATTCATCTATGTTTTACGTGGAATGCTGTGATTCCTACTCTCTCTGTTGCATTATGTGAATACGTTCAGTGTCAAAAAGCCACAAATCATTCTGAGGTGGGAAAAAATCAGTCTAAATCCAAATCTGATTTACTCACCATCAGAATATTTTACATACTCACCATCAGCCTCTGTGTGCTGCTGCCCTGGTTCTCCTGGTTCTGGTTGTTGGCGTACAGCGTGGAGATGTAGTTGATGTTGGCCGAGTTTAGGCTGAAGGGCTGACTGGAGGTCGGGCCCTGGCGGGTCAACTCTTTGGGTCCACTTGAAGATGAGGTGGTGCAGTTGGGCTGGTTGGTTGTGGCAGCTGTGCTAGTCTTGTTAGTGTGGCTCAGGTCAGCATCCGAAACAGAGTCTGGAGTCCTTCTGAGGTCTGCTGCAAGCAGAAAACCACCATCATCATCATCATCATGACCTGCAGTATCGTCCCAAGACCAGGCTGTGTTTTTCCAGAACATCTCAACGTTCCTTAACCCAGACGGACCAAAAAAACAAGACCACAACTGGGATGTTCAATGAAGAGCTGGAACCTGACAAAAACATTAATCGTCCACAAATCTCGTCTGCTCTGAGGATTTGTTGGTCTTTGTGTCTCAGGTTCTACAAAACAGTCAGTCCAACGAACAATAAACCAGTAAATAAAAGCAAACAGCTTCTCATTAAAAAACTATCAAGAAGCTCAGCCATGAAGACCAGAATCCGAGCTGATCTGGACAACCTGATGCATCAAAGGCTTCTACATCATGGTTCTGGTTCCGGCTGCAGGAACTTCACAAAAATCCAAACAGAGTTCATGTCACTCAGAAGTCCTGGACCCAGATGGGTCAGTGGTCCTGACTGTAGCCTCTCAGCAGCTCGTCTGATCTTCTTCTGTGGTCCTGCCCTCTCTCTCTCTCTCTCTCTCTCTCTCTCTCTCTCTGCTCTCAGGGCAAACGAGTGTCAGATCTCAGTGTGATGTCAGAGAGAGAGAGGGGCGGTCGAGGGACATAGGCACAGAGGTATTGTGTGGGTCACATGATTACCAGGCTGCTTTTTGTCACCATGGTAACCGTGTGGACCCCCAGAGGGAGAGTGAGGGAGCAGGAGTCATTCGCACTCGGGCTCGCTCAGCCCTTTTCCCCCACCCCTCTATAAATAGACGGATGTATGGATTCACACACGCATCATCAGACACCAACATCACAATCATCTCAAGACCCATTTGCAGTCCTGTTCCAAAGTTCTGATCCCAAGTCCTGATCCAAATGCTTTTTCAGTCCAGTCCTTGTACCTGGAAATTTTCAGAAGAATGTGGGTTTTTGTGTTTTAAATAAACATGTAAAATGTATATAATTGAAGTATAAAAAAGATCCTAACTCAAGGGATGAATCAGTGTTGTGTGAACACAAACACAAAAAAGAGAGGAAACAGGGAAAAAAGGCACAAAGCCTGGACTGAAAATCAGTGGCAACAAGTCTAAGAGCGATGGATCCTCCCCAGAGCCTGGACCTCAACATTATTTAAGCAGCGTGGGATCATCTGGAAAGAGACCAGATCAAACAGCAGTTCCTGCTCTCATGCAGATAAATAAGTAAATGAGGCTGGATCAAAACTCTTGGACATAACTGTAGATCCACAGAAAACAGAGGATCCATGAGGAATCTGCAGGTCTTGATCACTCACCTTCAGCTTCCAGCTGTTCAGTCCCACCAACGTGTTGTTCTGTTTTCCTTTGCTGATGATTCATCTGACAAACGCACAGTGTGCTGGCCTACTCACCCGGAACAACCGCTATCATCGCTGACATACTTTTCTGCCTCGCTGCTTTGTTCTTAAAGCAGAAATCTTATAGGCTGCCTCGTTGCTTCATAATTCATGCTTCAAACACTGTTTCTCTCCATTTTACCCACCTCCAGTCTCCTTCCATGTAATTTGTACATTTATAAAATATAGCATGAGTCCTGGTTGATCCTGAGGTGAACATGAAACCATCTGCTTGATTCTGATTCTCTCAACTGCCCCATCCCCTCCACCGTAGTAGTCGACCAGCTTCAACCAGATTTGTAGTTTCCTTCTTAGTTGCTGCTGCTGACTGCTCAGTTGTCAGTGATGAGAAAATGAAACCAGAAAGGGATTTGATCAGAAAGTAAAACTACATCAAGAGCAGACATCATCTGCTAAGTTTCCACAGGTTTGCCAGATTGGAAATATTAACACTGCTTTCTTGCAACACTAAGAACAAACTTAAAACTTAAACTGCAAAGTCGATGAGAGACAGTGGAGCTGTTTACTGACAGGTGTGTTAATATCACTGCTTTTGGTCAGGAGGAAGATGATCTGACAGGTTTGTAGGACTTGGTCCCTGCAGAAGGTAAACTGTCTTAAACCAGAAAACACAGTAGAAGCACAGATGAGACGAGGCAAGTGGTTCTGAAAAGCAAAGCCAACAATAAAGTAAAATGCTAAATGGATTCTTGTGTTTATCCTTGGTATTTAATCAAAATTAGATTTGATATTTGTTTTTCTTTAGTGCCTTTTTTGCCGTTAAACTGTTTTGTTCTTTAACACGCTTTTAAATTTGACTTGAACTTTGACCATTTTACCTCCTTCATACAGCTGCTCCATCCATCCCAAACACACCACACATGCCCAGGCCACTGTGACCACCCCAGCCTGACCCAAACTGCAATAGGACACCAGAAACATCTGTGATGCCCCAAATTTTACAAATCTCTTTCCTCACTCAAGCAGACTTTTCTTTATTGTATGTAAAAGTTAGCTGAACTGCAAACAGAACACAGCAGTCTGAGTTTCAGTCAGCAGGGTCTTCTCAGTTTTCTCCCTCTACAGCTAAAGCAGATCCATTTTACTTTAGCCCACATGAGCCTGAATTATGTATAACAGAATCAGCTCACTGCCTGCTTCACTCATTAAGTCTTCAATTAAAAATATTTAAATCTGTTGGCGCTTCACGACCATCTGAGGTTTGCTTCTTCTGCACAGGAACTTCTTGGGTTGGGTTACACCTACATCTTAAAAACTGAGGGGATGTAGACAGATGTGACAAACCAGCAGCAGCTTACATCTCAGTAACACATCAGGGCTGTGGGCTCCAGTATCTCATTTCAATATGTGACATGAGAAAAGGGATCACACCTTTTGATTGATGGATAGTTGCTCAATATAAAAGACCCGGTAATGCCACAGAAAAGGGTCTGAAGAATCCAGGATCTACATTTTGTATCTCTGCTAAAATACAAATTTGACCTGTCAGTCAAGGTAGTGGCTGGCATCAAGCTTCAAGCAAGGCACTGCCGTTTGCATCCTTAGGTGTGTCACAGAATGCATAATTATATTTTCTAATAGCTAATAAATTTCAGTTATGGTCCGTATTTGGTAAACGGTCCATATTTATATTTATATAGCGCTTTTATATTATACATCACATTCACCCATTCAAACACACATTCACGCACTGATGGCGGTAGCTGCCATGCAAGGAGCTCACCACAACCCATCATGAGCAATTAGGGGTTTGGTGTCTTGCCCAAGGAAAACCTCGACATGAACTCGACTTGGCCGAGGATCGAAACAGCAACTCTTGGGTTACAAGACGACCGCTCTACCTTGCTGAGCCTCACCGCCCCAGTTTAATGAGACGTAATGTGAACAACAGTGGCATCAAATTCCCATTTAAAGAGTTCCATCCATCAATTTTCTATATCGCTTATTTCAATTCAGGGTCAGGGGATGCTGAAGACTACCTCAGCAAGAGGCACTAACAGCCCTGCAGAGCTTCTTCAGAGATTGCTGCACCCAAAGCGTGGAAACCAGCACTGCTCCTAGTAGACCACAAACACACAATAAAAGCCAATATACTATATTAAAGTACATTGTTTTTTCATTTTCTTTTTTTGTAAGTATTGCATGTTCTCTACGTGTATGCATGGGTTCTCGCCTGGCTTCCTCCCGAATCCAAAGACATGCATGGCTGATTTGAGTCTCTTATCTTATCATCTCATTATCATGTGAAAACTGTTAGAAAAAAACATGCGAGCCTGACCATCTTGGTTTCAGTAGTTCCTTGTTTGTGTATGAAACATAATTCTTCTCCTGTTACAGAAAAAAACATTCACCTCCTAATTTAGAAGTCAACTATGGCCATTCCAATGAACTAGCTAATCAATGAATGGATTTGTCATGCACATCCCTAGTATAAATTCACAGCATTGCGGAATGAATGTGTTTGATTGGGTGAATGTGGCATGCAGTGTTAAAGCCCTTTGAGTTGTCAGATAAGACTAGAAAAGAGCTATGAAATACAGTCCATTTATCACAAAGCAATAATTTAAAAAAATGCCTCATGATCTCAGTGTTTTTAAGGTTGAACTGCGAAACATTCATATGGACAAATCTTTAGATTCTCCACTTTGTGTTGAAACTAAGCTGGTGTTATAAAACCTCTCGTTCCGATAGAC
The DNA here is from genome assembly GCA_037177495.1 of Rhadinocentrus ornatus. Classification (NCBI taxonomy): domain Eukaryota; kingdom Metazoa; phylum Chordata; class Actinopteri; order Atheriniformes; family Melanotaeniidae; genus Rhadinocentrus; species Rhadinocentrus ornatus. Next base: position 31,655,024 of record JBAMHW010000012.1, on the reverse strand, counting down.
TCCTGGTCAAATAGTTTCCATTTTTCATCAACAACAGAACATCGCTTCTACAATAAGGAGGCTGCTTTCCTTCAGATCAGCTGACCGGATGACACATCCGTCCTGACAGAGTAAACATCATCTCTGAGCTGGATAGCCTAAGGTGCTTTCTCTTCATTTCCTTCTGTTGCTACTTTAACCATCTCTCTTGACTTTTGTGTTTTTAGTTTATTTGTGGGATATTCTGTGTTTCTGCTCTTAGTTTTACTTTACCTGTTTATGTTGTTTGTGTCTCACATTTGATTTCACTTGCTCACCGCACATCTGTTCTGCTTCAGTGACCACTTCCTCAGTATGTATACTTCCAGGTTTCCCATCAGATCCTTGTCATTAAAGTTGGATTCATGTTGTGTTTTCATCAACAATTGTCTCACACGGTTGGGGATCTTGTGCCTGTGTGTGGTGGTGTTGGGCAGGAAAAAATTTATGATTCCGTTTCTGTGGTGTCAGATGGTGTTTAGACAGAAACACTCACTGATCCCGATCTCCTTACTTTTGACAGGATCGGTGAGTAATATTGGTATCAGCCCAACTCTAATTTTGACCAGTCAGCACAAGTCTAAATAATCAGGCTAATAAATGACTTTATCTCTCGGACACAGCTGTGATGTTTTCATCCGTCCAACTTCTTCATCACATCCAGAGAATTACTGAGTGTTTTCTTACAGTAGATTTTTTTTATCTGAAGTCTTCCTGTTCTTTGGACCACAGACCTGATTGTACACAGACCAGCTGAGACCAGATGGACCTGCTAAACCACATAACTAGTGGACACCAGGGTAGTGCCACAGACCCAGTGGTCTCTCTCCCATTTTGGTTCTGAATTCACATCTGAGATTCCAGAACGCTAAACTCTGATCAACCAATCACCTTTGACCTTTTGGTCATATGTTCAAGCAACTGCCAATCACAAAGCAGATTAATCCAAACTTACCTCCTGATGCTTCCCCCCTTTGCCCCACCTCTCCCTCAAGGCTCCTTATTGGTCTGCTCTGTGGTGATGTCACTCTCAGGTGTTTGCTCTGTCCAAACTCCTTCCCCAGCAGATAGAACCAACCAGTGATCAGCTGCCAACAAGGGGTGATTAATGGGTTATTAAGTCATGTGCACTGAAGATGAATTATACTTAGATAAACTAACTTTATTCAATATGAACTACATGAATATCAACAATCATACAGCCAATCAGAGTGCGGCATCCTCTACTGTAACCCACCTTTGAGGATGACATGAGAGAGCCAATCCCAAAACTCATACAGCCAATCAGCTGACAGCGCCTGAGGGGACAAGACACACACAGGTTAGAGGCCTGTTTAAACAGAACAGGTGTGGGTACAGAGTAATGTCATCACTGACCTGATTTCAGGTAAACGTCTGACCACTGAGACAATCACTCTGCTTGGGAGGAGGGTTTTCCTGATACACCTGAGACACACACACACACCCAACTGGTCAGATCTGGAACCAGCTGTAAACCCATACTGTCCTCCAGTGGCACATTGCTGCAACCACATACATCTGATGAAGTCCTCATTTCCTTATCACTGACTTTTTGGTCATTTTTAAAAGTTCTCAATCAAAAAGTTCTCCAGCTTTATGACTAATTCGACATCCATCATTAACACTACCTGTACTCTGAGCTCTGTCTAGCCAGTAAAAGACACTTAAACTAGACTCTAGTCTTATCTATTGCTGTCTTTTTCCTCTCTTTCTTCAATAATGGCTTTTTGTGTCTCTTTGCTGAATCAGCCATGGTGTGTGTGCAAAACGGCCAATCTGTTATATCCACTAGTAACTTTGTGACGCGACATGTAAAGCGAAACTTGACTGATTTCTCAGCCTTGAGACATTGCGGGGCAGTGACAGCTCCAGAAATTAACGTAATAGATTTCACTGTGCTGTCACATGAACCCGGAGAGCAGAGTTTTAAGGTTGGAAAGTTACGTAGTGCATCTTTAACTTAAATGAGTGAACTCTGTAAACTAAAAGAATGTTTGGCTGGCTTCAGAATTAGCAGAAAGGAAAATTTTACTCCCAAATATGCCGAGGAGGAATATGATCAGCTTCGATGTGATGTCTAAAAAGGTGTGTTATATATGGCTAAATGAGGGTGCTTCTGAATGCAAATGACCAGTAACGGACACGAGCAGGTGATGCAGAACATGTGGGATTAATCAACAGCTAATTTCTTACTAACATGTTCCTACGGGCCTCCGCATGTTTGATAAATACAAACTTTTTTGTGTTCACGAATATTTTAGGTTATCTTTAAAACGATACATATTGCAGCCGCCCCCTTGGCAGGAGTTGCCTCCTGCTATGTGACCAGTTGGCATAGTAGTTGTTCCCTTCCGATGTCGTCTAGGGGCAGAGCAGTATAACTTAGACCTTGAGACTTCATTGGGTTTTCAAGTGGGCACCCCCCTCTTTACTGGTGTTTCGTCAACTGGCCCACAACACCACGAAAACAGAATCAGCATCCTGGTACTGCCCCCTTGGCCCTTCTTTATTCAGCTCTGACCCTGGCCCTCTGGCCCTTCTAGTCTGCCAGCCTGCTTACCCCACTGCTTGTTCTTCTTTATCCACTGGATGCCGTCTCAGCCTGATGTGTTCACCAGGTTCTTACGGGTTTCCCCTTCTGACCTGAGCAGCCACAGTGCTCTCCAGAGTGACTGTCCAGGAAAGCCCAGCAACCCACCTCCACTGGTAGATTCCAGGCTCTACACCCCTTCTGATAGCTCTCAAAGATGAGGGACTGATATTTCACCATCTTATGCTCATGTGCCTCTTTGATTATCTCCTCCCAGGGCAACGTTAGCTCCATTAGGGCCACCTACTTTTTTGCCTGGCACCATGAGCACAATGTCTAGTTGGACGCTGGTGACGGTAATTTGAATGGATAGGATGAACGTAGGACCGTTTCTAGTAACAGTAAAGAGAAGTTTTCCTTGAACTACAGGAGGAAATGAGACCTCCAAGGTATCAGAGACCACCTAGGCGAGCGAACTCAGACCAGATCTTTTGTTTTTGGCTCAAATTGAAACAAACATCGGTGTGATGGACTCAGAGAAGAACACGAGACTCACAGTTTGAAGCTTCGGTTGTATTCTGGGTTCTTGTTGTTTGGAACCAACTGAGTTTTCATCCTGACGTCACGATGGAGGTCAGAGGTCACAGTCAGCTGAGAACACACAAACACACACACACTGAAACCAGGAATTGAACCATGCACCTGCTGATCCACATATTAGCATCCTCACCTTCACATACGAGTCACACAACCTGCGAGACTTTCCCATCAGCCTTCGGGCCTTGTGGACTGCAGAGGCAGAGAACAGGAAGATTACCACTGATCAGAACTGATTAAAGATTAATTAGACAGTCCTTCAAACACATTCTGTGGTTATTGATCAGGTTCTATCAAGTTATAATTGATTAATAAGTTGAAGTGTATTTCAAACCTCCTCTGATTGGCTGCTGGATCACTCACTGTGAATGATGAGTTGTCCCGCCTCTGGAGTGATTGACAGCCAAAGCTGGCCTATAGGAAACCAGAGACAGCTGAATTAGCCAATCAGAGACTTTACATCATTGATTGATTGCTTGATTGATTCACTAAATAGTCAATCGTACCTCTGCCTCTGAATGCAGATGGGTGGATCTTTGTCCTTCTCCTGGTCCTGGTCTCAGTTCTGTCCCCCACAGACCTGGACCTTATCCTTGGTGGTGCCCCATCTCCTCTGCATGATCCTGGACCCCGAAGTCTGTCAGGCCCCCTTATTGTGGTTCTGGTCCCTGAGAAGTCATCAGAGACCGGTGTGGATCTGGACCTGGCCTGGGACTAAGACAGACAGATCAGAGGGAAGGTCTGGCTCAGATTGTCTCTTTAACTAACTTCTGAGGTGGTTCTGCTTGGTTAGCTCTGGTACAGATGTGTCTCAGTGGGTGCAGGGTCAGTCTGGTCTAAAATAACTTTAGACTTTCTGACCTGGAGTGAGGTCTGAGTCCTGGTCTTCCTGATTAGAGCCACTCTGGCCTCTGGTTTGCAGGGCTGGATTTCATATGCAGATTTAAATACAGTTCCAGGTGAAAGACCGCCTGTGGATGTGGTCCTGGTTCTGTTCTGTGAAACCCTGCAGAGAGTAAGAGACCACCAGAGTCTGGCATCAGAATCTGGACCTGTAGTTATTGATCAGTGGTTGAGAGCTGTAATCTCACTACCTCTGGTCTTTACTTTGGCTCTGGGTTCTTCTGGTCCTGTGCAGGTGTTCTGGATCTCTGTTCTCCTTTCCGTTTCCTTTTTGCCTCTTCAATTTTATCTCCTCCTCCTCGTCTTTGTACCTCCTCTTACACCCCAATATCAGCTGGGTCTTCTGGTGCAGGTGGAGAGCAGCTCCATCACACAGCCTATGACAAACAGTACCAGCAGGGGGAGCAGCCGAATCACATTTAAATCTGAATTAACTTCTATTAGCTCCATGGAATTAAATGTGCATCCCTCAGAGGAAGTAAGCAGACATTTCCCATCATGCATCGTGTTAGGTATAAATCTGTGTTCTGCTCCAGATGTCAAGGGTTTCTTTCCTCTATTGAAACATCAGGACTCCTGCAGGTCCTGGACTGATCTGATCGGACCAAAATGCACTTTATTGTTGTTTATTTGACCTCAGCTCAATGTGAACATTTCTAGTTAGTTTAATTCCTGTTTGAAATTTCTGTATTATTTTTATTATAATCTTATTTACTTTGGTCTTGATATGCCAAACCTGACAGGGAGATAGAGGAAGAGAGAAAAGGAAAAAAGGACAGAATTGAAATGTGAAAATAAAAGTTGTTTAAGCTGCCTAAATCACATCAGTATTCACAAAAACAAAATAAACTACCACAGTACTACATCATAAATAAGGATTATAGGATAATGATGATATGAAAAAGTACAACAGTACTGTACCTGTAAAGAGACGTAGCAACACGCAACAAGGATGAAATGTGTGCTTGCAAGGGGGCCGTGATCACGCTGCACCCCGAAGCACCATGGGGAGACGGGGGGGCACCGGGCGCTGCGGCGGCCACACAGAGAGCAGGCACCCCACAGATCCAAGGGCCACCCATCCCCCTGACAGAGCCCCGCACAAGGACCCGACAGAGCCCAGAGCCCCAGGCAAAACGACTGCGGACCACGGCAACCCAACACCAAGGCTCGGTACCCCAGGGACAAGGAAATGTCCCCCCCCTCCACCAGGGCTAGCCCAGACAGGCCAAGGAAAGGCGGGCCCTCTGATGCGGCACCGAGGACCGCCCTAGTGGAACCTCAGACTGAGGAGGAGCAGTGTGGTTTTTGTCCCGGTTGTGGAACAGCCGACCAGCCCTACACTCTCTTCAGGGTCTGTGAAGGGGCATGGGAGTTTGCTCAACCAATCTACATGTGCTTTGTGGACTTGGAGA
>JBAMHW010000012.1:31627676-31641159 GCA_037177495.1 Rhadinocentrus ornatus | reverse complement strand
AGGTAGCGGTCCTGCTGCTGGGTTGTTGCCCTCCTACGGCCTCCTCCACGTCTCCTGATGTACTGGCCTGTCTCCTGATATATATATATATATATATATAATGTATAGTTTAATTGAACTGACATTAATACAATAATACTGAATTAAACCAAATGGAATAAAACAGAACCAAACTAAATTTATCTGAAACTAAATTGCATTGTATAAAATCAAATTTAATTAGATTGATTTGAACTGAATTTAATTGAGTTGAATTGAATTGAATTATATTGTATTGAATTGAATTGAATTAAGTTGAATTTTGTTTGTGTATTTTTTTCAGATTATGGATTAAAAACACAGATTTGGCTGTTTTGTTTAGGGTGAAAATATTTCTGGTTCAAGGTGAATCTGGACAGTGTCTCTCCTTGAGTGGTCTGATGATGCCAGTCTTCAACAGGCTGTTCACACTGAGCATGCTCAGAGCCAGTGTAGACTGTTGTGTTGACAGCCAGAGATAAAGCAGCTTCTCTCTCTCTCTCTGTGGATTCGGTGTCTTCCACCCCCTGTACTGCACATGCTGTCTCTCTCTCTCTCTTTCTCTCTCTCTCTACACCAGACCTGGTGCCTCTCGTCCAGCAGCAGATGGTCCCTGTCTCTGTGGATTTGTTTCCAATATCTATCAAGAAATACAAATAATAGGAGTTGGGTTTTGTTTTTTTTGTTGTTGTTGTTTTTTCTTTTTTGTTTATCTGAAGTCAATCAGGTGAGTTTCTGATTATCAACATGAGAAAGTGATTGTTTTCATGTTTTAATGATTCAGAAAATGTCCATGTTTATTGATAAATCAGTTTAAGTGCTTATAATCAGTCAGTAACTGAATGTGTCTGATAGAAACCTGTTTCAGAGTCGATGAACTTCATGGTCTGTTTCCATGTGTTCTGCTGCAGTGATGTTCTGATGAAGCCCGACCCGCTTGAGCAGGATTTTTGTTTGTTTCAGATCAGTACAATCATGTTTAGAGAGACAAGTGTTTGTGTGAAGTAAGTTCTGTGAGTTTCCATCAGCAGAAGTCCCAGTACCCTCTAACCATAAAACTCGAGTTCTGACCAGATTTTGAGAGTGCACGTGAGTTTTTCCACAGAGTGGAGGTGTGAATCTTCCCTCTGACAGCAAGGCCATTAAAGTCAGTGTTAATCTGTCAGATTAAAGTGAAACTTCTAAGAAATGTGACTGACCAGCTGCTCCTCTTTCCTGACTGTAGCAGCAGAAGTAGGTCCAGCTGCTCACTAATGTTAAACATGACAAACATCGTGCAGAGGACCAGGTTCTAAAGTAGGTTTCCAACAGTCTTTGATCCGTTTTCAGAACCTCCATAAGAACCTGTGGATATCCCAACGCTTAATTTTAGAAGGTACTGGATAAAAAATGTGATGTTCTTCAGACTCCGGAGGAGATTTTATCCATAGGAGTTGAAAATGTTCTTCAGGGGCATTTTTGAATCACAGTAAGTCTTTTGGGGTCATTGAAGAGGAGGTGGGTAGTTTGGGTAATATTTGACAAAATCCTAAAAAGAAATCTCAGGTCCGTTCTAAAGGTCTACAGAAAGGTTTCCTACCATTAAGAGGTTTTAGATGAGATTTCAGGAGTCTGTGGTTCTTCCAATCTGTACTCAATCTGAACTTATACAGACGATCATTAGGACGATTCTTCACTTCTACTTTACAACGTCCATCAAATGTCACCTCTACAATCATTAAATCAGGTTTAGTACTTACCTGCTGCATCTCTAAATGTTCTGTTCAACTAAACATTAATGACGCTGCAGGTCAGTCAGACACTTCTGAGTCCTGCTGGTCTTTAAGTGGAAATCTGGTTTCACGTGTAGTTTTATTTCCTGAGATTCTGTTTCTCTGACGGATGAACTAAAAGTAAAATCTGCTCTGAAAGACACCACACAGCTGATTTTTTTCTCACTCAAATCAAACCTAGAAAGTTTCATGGCTGTTTGAGGGAAGCCTTGTTGTAAACATTTGGGCCAGGTTACTTCAGCCTCAGTCAGTGGGTCAGTGTGTGACCTGGTCCATGCTGCTGCAAACCAAACTGCATTTGAACGCACCGCAGACTGTTAAGCTGAGTAATAATCTGAGTTAGTTCAGGTTTGAGTTGTTTCTGTAAGTGAAACGTTCTTCCTGAATATAAATTCTGATTTAGAGATCCAGTAAATCAGGGAAGTTATAAATACTACCCCACATTTTAAAAGAAAAACCTGGAACATCCCTTTAAGACCATCAGAGGATAAATAAAGATAGAGGAGTTCATGAAGGAGGAGTTTTGGGGAGATTTTTTGACAAGTTCTCAGGTTGTTGATATGACTTCTGGTATTTTTGAGGTTCTGCAGTTCGGGATTTTAAGTGCGCTCCTCTGCTGCGAGTCAATGACGAAGTTAGGGGAATGTTCAGGAAGGAGGGAGTTCAGATTAAACCAGTTCATGGATGGGCCCTGTTCAGCAGAAATTCTGGGTTCATCATGTAGGTCCCAGAAAACCTTATTAAAGAGGCAGGAAGCTGTTTCAGGGTCTGAGAAACAGAAACATCTGGCTGTATTTGTGTTCCAGGATGATGCTAAATGATCAGTGGACCATCATGAACAACAGCAGCTCAGAGCTGGACAGCAAGCGAACCAGCAAGTACAAGGTAAAACAAACATCAGACTCTGTCAGCTGTACGATCAGTGGAGACCTCCAAAGAGTTAATTCCTGTTAATCTGGAGTTTAACTGTCGGATTAAAATGTGTCTAATCTGCAGCATCTGTCAGCCTCACTGATCTGCTGAGGATCTACAGATTAAATACCACCGGAACACACAGATTTGTTCTGATGGTGGTTGTCACATCATTTTTAACATCTTTTACTGTAAACCCCCAGACCTGCTAACAGACAGTTAATTATTTTTGTTGTCTGAATAATGGGGTCAGAACCTTCATCAGAACACTGGACCTCACATTCATCCAGCAGAAACCGCTGCTGAGCAGGTTCACCTGCAGCAGGGGAGAGTAACTGAGTAAATGTACTCCAGTACTTTAACATCAATGCATTTGTGTGTTTTCAGAGATGCTGCACCTTCCTGTTATGGTTTGTCATAACATTAGTTGTCATAGCAGGCGCCATCACAGCAACAATCACCATCCTGTACCTGAACCACTATCCTCTGCCCTTCATCAGCAGGTAGCACACCTCAGCGCACATGTCCAGTATCACCAGTAAACACGCACGCTTGTTCACAGATAGTAGGAGCATGAAACCTTTGCTTTGCCACAGAGAGCTTGTGGATTTTAAGCTCCAATTATGCTTTAGTGTTATTTATTTTGGCTTTTGCAATGTTACATGTTTATGCTGAACCTGAGAAGAGGACGAAAGGAAGGAGGAGAGTGAGGAGAAGACAAAAGAGAGAAAGATACATCAGACAGAAAGCAACAGCAACTGAAACAGATAACCAGACAAGTAGCTGCTACACCTGTAAAGAAACTTAACAGAGAATGTCCTACAGCGTCTGTAAAAAAACAAAACAGACCATCATCGAGAGCATCTAGAATAAGACAAATAAAAAAAGCGTAAATAACAACAACAATGCCAGCAATTACTATATGAAAACATACCTGTAGCTATTGGTCAATAAACCTGCAGGGCAACATAGTGCAGTGGTTCTCAAACTGGGGGGCAAAATAGACTTAGTGATACATGCAAATGTAACTTCACCCAGAAGCAGACACAGAGAGCAACAAGACCCCAGCAACCAGGAACAACCACGTACCCTCCCATAAGATGGAGGAGGAAGGCCCCCAGTCAGAGCTTCCATGTATGAAAACGGCTTGCTGTTGTGTTGGGTTGGGACGCTTAAACTTCACACTGAGGCTGAAAACCAGTGAGATTTTATTAGAAAAAAACCATAATGCAACAATTTCTACACCCTGTAGCCAATATTATATTCACAATGACAAAAGTGAGACATGTTCTGATTTCATCAGCTCATTTTTAATAACACGGCATCAACACATCTGAAGTAAGTTGGGACATTTTACCATTCCAACCAAGCAACTTCACAACATGAACACTTTACCAGCTTTATATCTCATTTTCAGGTCTGACAGTGACTACCTTCCACTGTCCCCTCCTTCCTTTGTAGTCATATGACAATGTATTGAGATGTGCAACATCCATAAACCAATAAATCTACATTTAAATTTGTTTGGAACTGCTGTGTGGACAAATACAGATTTTTAACATTATTTCATTAGATCTGGGTCACATAGCAGCTGCATACTAATCTGGGTTGTCATGGTAACAGGACTGGCGTCTCCTCACCCGCCATTTCGACCAATCCTAAGGAGTCTGGTGCCCTGGTGACAATATCACGTGTTGCAGATGGACAACCGGTCAGCGTCTTCCTGGACCCAAACTGTCCAGACTTCAGCGAGCACTTCTTGCATTGGGAGGCGCTGCAGAGCTCACTGCTGCATGCGCTGACCAATCACAACGCAGATGACTGGCAGGAAAGGGGAATGGTCCAGAAGATGGGTGACGAGCTGAAAGTCTTATCAGGTCACACCCACAACCTGAGACTGGAAGGTGATTTGCTTAAAAGAGGTCAAGGTGCTTTGGACCAACATATAAACAGGCTGCAGACTGAGCAGAACAGAGTCACCCAGGTACCAGAAACCCACAGATCTGTAAAATACTAATGAAAAACTAACTGTTCAAACAAGATGAAAAATCAGTTAAAGGTTCTCTTGTTTACCTGGGCAGGTATTGAACGACAATCATTCAGGCGTGCTGAAGTTGGCTGAAGGTTTCAGTGATTCTCTGCTCAGCCTGCAGAGGGAGATCGAGAGCCTAAAGAGACTGAAGAACGAGCTAAGCCAAGAGAGCACACACACAGGTAACACACAGGAACGTACAGGAAGCACCCAGAAAACAAACTGGAAAACAGGCAGGAAACATTAGTATTTTTTTAATTATTTTAATGGAATTGCATTTTCAGTTGATGATTTTTTAGCATATTTTTCACATAATGCTCATGTTAACGTGCTAAGATGTCATATACAGATTTTGACCCTATAAATATAAAAGAAATATTGTAAGCTTCTTTGATTTCTCCTCAAATACAATTTATGTCTTTTCTTGGCTAATGTGATATATAAGTTAAGCTAAAGAAATTTGCACAAAACTTAATATATTTCAGTAATTCAACTTAAAAGAGAAAAGTAGTATATTATTTAGACTCATTACATGCAAAATCAATAAAAAAGAATTTTGAATCTAGAAATGTGACCATCTGAAAAGTATAGTCCTGCATATGAACTCAGTACTTGGTTTGAGCCCCCTGTGCATGAATTACTGCCTCAATGCGGCGTGGCATGGATGTTATCAGCCTGTGGTCCTGCTTGGGGGGACTGGAAGACCAGGATGCTTCAATAGCAGCCTTCAACTCTTCTGCATTGCTCAGTCTCATGTGTCTCATCTTCTCTTGCCAATGCTCCATAGATTTTCTACAGGGTTCAGGTCAGGAGACTTAGCTGGCTAATCAAGCACAGTAATTCTTTGGTCTCTGAACCAGGTTTTGGTTCCTGCGGCAGTGTCGGAAGGTGCTGGAAAATGAAGTTCACGTCTCCGGAAAGCTTTTCTGCTGAATGCAGGACCTGTTCATGCAGGAAGTGCTTGTTTGAGGCTCTGTTTCTAGTCTGCCTCCCTCCAATAAATATAAGCATATGTCTCCACAAGCTCTCGGATCTCGGTCTACCTAATAAACAGATCACAGTTCAAGAACAAGTTTCCATTAGTGTTTTTGCCTATTGAGTATCACTGATGTCCATAAGCTTTACTCTCTGTTTCTCAGCTGCCAGACCCAAAGACTGCAGTGATGTCCTGCAGTCAGGCATCTCAGAGGACGGAGTTTATTCTGTGTTCCCGACTCACAACCCTGACGGCTTTATGGTTTACTGCGACATGAGCACTGATGGAGGAGGCTGGACGGTACGCACACACTCATGCACCCTTTTCAGTGTGAACTAAGCTCAGGAGTCAGGTAAAGATGAAAGCTGGAGGCAGACATTAAGTCCATAAAAATGTGTTCTTGTGTCAGACTGTGGGACAGCAAACAGTCCTTCTAATTAGTGTAGGGTTTTACTTGAAGCAGGTGATGTGTAAAAATAATTGAGAGGCAAAAGGAGCTCTGGATGATAACTTGATGTATAATAAAAAAAGTTTTTTTTACAAAAAGTGACAACTTAAAGAGATTTGCAGAAAATCTGTGAGGTCAGTTGTAGAAAACCTGTCTGAGCATAATATGACAGCCTTTTTATATGCTCTCACAAACAACATTGTTAAACTGACCTTTGGAGCCATTCATAAGACTTGCATATGGAGACACCTGGCTCTGTATCTTGTGGGGTTCATTGATTTTACCAAACTCATGTGACACTGTCCACTCTAAAGGTCGGTTGTGTTTGCTGGTTCCATGTGATACTGGCAGAAACAGACTTTTATACCTAAATTTGCTTAAGAGAACTAAATATGCTTATACTACCTACATGATGCTAATAATTAGAGACTACATTAGTACAAAGACCTCAGTGGGAGGATTTAGTTTTTAAGCATCTTCAGATGTCATAAAGGTGTGACTGTGTGTGTTGCAGGTAATCCAGAGGAGGGAGGACGGCTCTGTAAATTTCTTCAGGGGCTGGGAGGCCTACAGGGATGGTTTTGGGACTACGACAGGGGAGCACTGGCTGGGTGTGACACACACACTTTTTTTTCCTTCTTCTGTGTCTGAGAAGATCATAAAGCACATAATCCTGAACCCAAACAATGTGGTCATTCTTATATCACACATTCTCTGTGTTTAATGTCTCTGTTACACAACATTTTCTCACTTTGTCTCATTAAATACGTTTATCAAAGCCTATGATTTAATCTAAATAGGCCTTCTTACCAGGCTGCCTTGCTTGTGGTTTGTTTTTTGGTGAATTTAGTTCTCGATGTATAGAATCTTTGGATTTCATAAAATCAGCCTTCTGGCTATTTGGCATGCCCATCAGACAATCATTTCAGCAAACCTCCAACTACACAGATAATGGGTCCGCATATAGCTGACTGTAAATGCATGAGCAGTTTGTTCTTGTGTATTATATTACATATTAATTGTAGAGATGCTAAAGTGCATTTCTTGTATAACAACATCTCAATGGAAATTCGTTTACCTGTAATGCATCATTTTGGACAATTTTGTCCATGTAGGCAATCTTCTTCTCTTCATCTGGCCAGCATTTTAGCTGTTTTAGTCCATATAGCACCATTTTTTAGAATAAAATCTACCTCTGGATGCACTTTGGAATTAAATTTTTAATTGTTCTAGTGGGTGAGCAGAACATTTGAAAAAAATCACTACCCTCTTGAGTCATTTAGGACAAAAATGTCCACTTTCAAAGGACTGCTTTTAACAGATTTTATAACAAAATCTTTTAAACTACTTCGGCCCTGTTCAAAACTACCAAACAATGCAAGATTTTGAGGATTTTAACCCTTTAAATCCTAAATGGATGATTTGATGTCACTGCTGTTTTTTATTTATGTGTTGTTGTTTTTTTGATTGAAGCTAAGGTTGATCAAAAGATTTATCCTAAATGTAGAAAAAAATGTTGATCTGTTATGTTTTTATAGCATTTAATAAAAACAATGCTGGGATAGGCTCCAGCTTGCCCCACGACCTGTAATGGAATAAGCGGTACAGATAATGAATGACTGACTGACTTAATAAAAGTCCTTAATGACTCAAGAGGGTAAAGTTTTTAATTCAATGCTACACAAAAACTAATAATCCATAAAAGTCAATATTTTGTGTGATTACCGACATGTGTATGACAGATTTAGAAATAATCCCCCAACAAAAATTTGTTTTATGGAAAAAAGCTCAGTTTTTGTGCTTTTTAAGGGTTAAAATCCTCAAAATCATGAATGTTTGGTTGTTTTGCGCAGGCCTGAAGTTATTTAAGAGTTTTATGCAGAAAAAAACATGAAGCTGTTATAATTTCACGGCAGTTCATGGAAAGTGTACATATTTACGCAGGACGGTAATGAATTAAACTGATGCCTCAGGATAAAACCCCAGAAGAAATGTACAATGGTCTACTTAAACAAAGTGTGATCGTTTGAACACTTATTGTAGCATCAACTTATCAGCATACAGTAAAGATGAACTCCATTCACTGTCAGGCAGCTCGTAAGGATCTATGTTATTAATTAGGGATGTTTTTGCATTGCATCAACTTTTCGCTTCTATTCTGAACTTATCATGGTAAGGATGTTTCTCTCTAGCATGTTTTAAAACATGTTTTTAACATAGTTTACTTGGGAGAAACCTGAAAGTGTTAATGGAAACAGTTGCGGTATTCCCAAACATGGCAGTCAAAGGCCCGTGATGTCATCTGCATATATCTATTTTAAAAGTACTTATTTTTATTCGTAACTCTTGTTATTCATTAAGTGTCCTCGATTAAACAGGGTCTTCACTTTGTCTGTGTCTTCAAACTTGAATTAAATACCTTTCTGTCTGCCTGTCTGTCTTTCAGGTCTTCAGAGGATCTACTCCCTCACCAGGTCCGGTGGTTTCGAGTTACGTATTGACATGGCCGACTTCGACAATGCCACAGCTTTTGCTTGTTACTCTGACTTTTCTGTGGGTAGAGACTCAGTGAACGCCGAAGAGGATGGATACCCACTGATTGTAGATGGGTACTCTGGGACTGCAGGTACTGGAAAGTATCAGGTAGTACTGAATAAAATATTACACTGAACTAAATACAATTCCAACTGCAAAAAGGTTTGGACTTTGTATAAGATGTGAATGAAACCAGAATGCAATGACTTACAAACTTCATGAAACTATATTTTTTCCCCAATAGAACATAAACAGCAGATCAGATGTTGAAAATAATGAGCTCATTGTGAATCTGATGGCAACAATACGTCTGTAAAAATTAGTTCCAGGGTGATGTTCAGCATTGTGTTGCATTCCCTCTTCTTTTAACAACTGTCTGTAGACGTCTGGGAAGTGAGGAGACCATTCTGGTCTAATGCAGGATTCTAGCTGCTCAACAGTCCTGGACCTTGGTTGCTGGATTTCTGCTTTCATGATGCTCCAGATGTTTTGTATTGGTTAAAGGTCTGGACTGCAGGCAGCAGGACTCTCCCCCATTGAAGCCATGCTGTTGTGATGGATGCAGGATGTGGTTCAGCATTGTCTTACTGAAACCTGCAAGGCCTTCCCTGAAAGAGACGTAGTCTGCATGGAAGCAGATGTTGCTCTAAAACCTCCATGGACTTTTCAGCATTGATGGAGCTTCACAGATGTGGAAGCTGCCCACGTCATAGGCACTAATGCAGCCCCATACCATCAGAGATGCAGCTTTTCACCTGTCCACTAATAAAAAGCTGGATGCTCCCTCTCCTCTTTAGTCTGCAGAACACGCCGTCCATCCTTTCCAGAAACTAGTTCACATTTTCATGCATCTGACCACAGAACAGTTTTCCACTTTGTCTCAGGCCATTTTAAATTAACTTTAAATGCTTTAACCTGCACTTGTGGATTTCAGGGTGAACTTTGTTCACAGGAAGTGATTTCTGGAAGTCTTCCTGAGTCCATGCAGTGATTTCCAGTAGAGAATCATGTCTTTTTTAATACAGTGCTGCCTGAGGACCCCAAGATCACCAGCATCCAGTTTTGTCCCAAGCACACAGAGATTCCTCCTTATTCTCTGAACCTTTTGATGTTATTATAAACTGTAGATGGTGGGATCTTCAAAGTCAATTTTACATTAAGGAACATTTTTCTGAAATTGTTCCACAACTTTTAGACTCTAGACAGTTGCCCATTAATCTAATTAGTTACCAATTGCTCCTTCAGTTGTTTTGATTTGTGCCAACTACTTTTCCAATCTCTTGATATTTTGTTGTTGTTTTTTAATATGGGAATAAATATTGGTTTATGAGATTTGTTAATCATTGCATTCTGTAGCACAAACAACACACTTCTGTAGCACACACTACTGAAGTTGTTGTAGAATCAAATCTGCAAAACAAATTATATAAAAATTGTTTACCCACTTCTCTTTCTCCTCAAGGTGACTCCCTCCTGAAGCACTCTGGGATGCGCTTCACTACTAAAGACAGGGACCACGACCAGTCCGAGAACAACTGTGCAGCATACTACCAGGGGGCTTGGTGGTACCGGAACTGCCACACCTCCAACCTGAATGGGCAGTACCTGAGAGGAGGCCATGCCTCATACGCTGATGGTGTGGAGTGGTCCAGCTGGACCGGATGGCAGTACTCACTGCGCTTCACCGAAATGAAAATCAGACCCAGAAAATCTGAATCCTGAACCAGAAAGTGAATCTATATATGTCAGACCACAAAACCCATCCTGAACCTGAGGGTAATTCTCTGTTGCATCTGTTCACATATATTTTATAAAATGTTTCCATTTGTTCTGTTTTGATGTGTGCTGCCTGTGTTATAACCCATACTGTATGATACTGATTGTTGACTGGAGATTGCAGTGACGAAGATTTCACTAATTAAAGGTTTTTGATTTAAGCGTCTTAATTTTGGGGGGGAGTTCTGGTGTAAAAGGCGGAATAAACAGTGAATAAAAAAAAGTAAAAGTAAGTAAAAAAGCAACAAATCTAGAGACTTTTTCCAGTAATATTGGAGACGTGGAAGCATGCAATGTTTACTCTTCTCAATGAACAGCGATGCTGACTCAGGCCCCTCTCCCTTCCAAAAACACTCAAGAGCCTCGGTCCTTTGCAGCATCATTCCCAGCTCCAGTCTTCAGAGCAGGGGATGTTCACGTCTGCTCCAAGACCAGACTCAAAGCTGCTGCTGGCTGATCCGATCCTGGCTTACTGTCAGATATTAATGCCTATTAATGAAGAGTGTGGACTAAAATATTTGAAAAAGTTAGAAGTACTTTAACATTGTCTAGACTATTGATATATTAAAAGCTGGAGCTGCTAGTTAAAGTACTTAAATTTTCACTATGAGCTGTATAAAACAAACCTGCATAATTATAACAATGAGCTGTGCAAGGCCAGACTGCTGCATTTGACAGACAGCTGCAACAAGAATGTCAACAATTCTCGCAATCTGTTTGCTATGATTGAAAATCTCACAAATCCTCCAGAACAGTTCAGCCCAGAGCTCTTTCCACTGAGAAATGCAACCAATTTGGCAGCGTTTTTAGCCAAAAATTTAAAACAATTATACAAAACATTAATGCAACACAGTCAAAAAAACAAAAACAAAACTGTCTAAAACCTGGAAATAACTGATATTATGTCACAATTTAATATAGTCGATTTTAAAATCCTACAAGAAATAGTTTGGCATTTGAAATCAACAACATGCACTCTGGACTTTAAACCATCTGACTTTTTACAAACAGTTTTACCTCAGTAGAAAGTAATCTCCTACTTATAGTTAACAGCTCACTGGCATCAGCCATTTTCCCAAGTCCCAAGATAGCTGCCATTAAGCCACTACTAAAGAAAAGGACTCTAGATGCCTCTATGAACAACTATAGACCTGTCTCTAACCTTTCTTTTATATCCAAGATTATTGAGAAAGTTATATTTAAAAAGCTTAATGACTTTTTAAGTTAAAGTGGAAATCTTGGTAAATTTCAGTCTGGTTTTCAACCTCATCACAGCACTGAAACAGCTCTGGTCAAAGTGTTAAATGACATTAGGTTGAATACTGATTCTGGTCAAGTATCAGACCTGGTTCTGCTGGATCTCAGCTGGAGTTTGTTTGTTACGATCGGCAGCTATGAATCTGAGCGAGTGGCCATGACTTGTGGAGTCTCCAGGGGTCAGTCCTTAGACCTCTTTTGTTCAACTTGTATATGTTCCCTTTGGGTCAAATATTATAGAACTTTAAGATTAATTATCACAGTTATGCAGACGATACACAACTTTATGTGTCTCTGTCACCAGATAACTGCAGCCCAATAGACTTAATGTGTCAGTGTCTGGAGCAATAAATACTTAGATGAGGGAGAATTTTCTACAATTAAATTAAATCAAATCAAATCAATCTTTATTTATATAGCGCTGTCACATACCAAGAGGTACCTAAAGGGCTGCACAGGTAAAATAATAATACAAAATTAAACATCAAAACAACAATAAAATAAACAGTAAAGTTCAACAATAAAGAGAGTTAAAAGTCTATGTAAAAAGATGAGTTTTTAAAACCCAATCAAGAGTCGAGTCTTGGGGACTACTAACCGCCTTTGTTCTTCAGATCTCAGAGCTTCAAGAACGATGATAGTGCAGAAGCTCAGAAAGATAGGGAGGTGCCAGACCATTTAAACATTTTTAAGTCAAAAGTCTAATTTAAAAAAAAAAAAATCTAAAAGAGACAGGCAGCCAGTGAAGGGAGTGCAATATTGGGGTAATGTGCCCACGTAAATTGGCAGGCCGCTGAGGTTTGGGCATCACGAGGAAGATAAGACTTGACTTTATTAATAAGCCTCAGGTGATAAAAACTAGACTGGACTACTGCACTGACCTGCCTGTCAAATTTGAGGTTAAAATAAAAAACAATCCCTAGATTTTTAATGAAAAGGGCAGGGAAATGAGTCCAGAGAGCAAACAGCACTGCTGCATCCTGCCAGCAAGTCAGTATTCCCAAAAGTAATTACCTCTGTCCTCTAACCTCTGACACCTGGAGACTCGTGCTCTTAAAATTACAGACCAATTTGTAACATTTAAGTGTTGATAGATTCAGAGCTGGCTTTCAGCAAACACATCAAAGCTGTTACTAAGACAGCTTTTTATCAGTTCAGAAATATCAACAGAATTCAAAGTTTAGTCTCCCAGAAAGACCAAGAGAAACTCATCCATGGATTTATCTTTAGTAGACAGGATTATTGTAATGGTCTTTAACAGTACTTCATAGAAAGAGCATTAAACATCTGCAGCTCATCCATATTATGCTGCTAGAGTTTTAACCAGGACTATGAACTAAGAGCTCACACTTTCAATTTCTTTATACCTCAGCATTGTGCCTAGCTTTTGAGGATCTTTTAGTCTACTTCACTTTGTCAGGCAGGTCCTATTTAAGTGATTTCTTGATTGAGGACAGGTGTGGCAGTAATCAGGCCTGGGTGTGGCTAGAAAAATTTAATTCAGTGATCAACCACAGCTATGATGTAACGGGGGAGGGGGAATCACTTTTTCACACAGGCACATGTAGGTTTGTGTTTTTCTAAAATCATGTAATAATAAAAACCTTTATTAAAAAACGACATTTTGTGTGTTTACTTGTGTTGTCCTTGACAAATATGTATATTTGTTTGATGATCTGAAACATTTAAGTGTGACAAACATGCAACAAATAATAAATCAGGAAGGGGGCAAACACTTTTTCACACCACTCTGTGTG
>JBAMHW010000012.1:31615906-31627576 GCA_037177495.1 Rhadinocentrus ornatus | reverse complement strand
CCACTTAAAACAAAAAAAACAGACGCCTGTGATTCGCGCGAAAAGGAAAAAAATGGCGACTGTGGGAGTTTGAAGTTTAGCGGCGCGAAACTGAAGCAGAAAAACATAGGGACAGACAGGAGGACCGGAGACGCAGACTGCCAATCCCGTATCAGTCCAGCTCCCTCTTGTCTGTTGTTGGACTGTGTGCGTTTCCAAGCAACAAAAGAGCGGGACGGCGGAGGGACCCAGTCCGGATCAGCGGAGGTGAGACGGCTCGCTTTTAACTCAACTCGTGTACATAAACGCGTCAGTTCAACGTGCCGGTATTACAGGGTTAAGTTGTAGACAGTTTTTTTCTGGAGTTAAAATAGGTTGTTAACAGTTTTTATAGGTCGTTTCGAATTGGGTCTTATCAGTGGGTTCACGTAGACTTTTCCGTCAATGAGAAATTAATGAAATAACGGAAATATTAATCCCGTGCAGGCTGAGATTCCGGTTCGTTAATCTATGTGATCGGGTCAGGGTGTGGTAGTTAATGTGGTTAGTTGGAAAGTTAACGGTATGTGCTGGTAGGATGTGTGCATGCTCTGACAGTCAGAAACCCCCTGACAGTTCAGAAATAAACCACAGCCACAGTGTGTCCGTTAGTCTGACTGACTGCTACTCTCTGCAGATGTTTGACGACCTGATTGAAGCCATCTGTGGTCTGGACCCTGAGGTGTCCCCAGGGAACAGGGCATCATACCAGAGAAGAATCCCAGAGGAGGATGGGGTGGTTGAGTCCAGTCTGAGTGTGGGACAGTTTGTCCTCTGTCATTGGTCAGATGGACTATACTATCTGGGCAAGATACAGAGGGTGAGGCTCTGGTTACCTGCTCAGGTGAACACAGCACACAGTCATCCATACTGGGTGTGCTGAGTCTCTGTGTTCTGATTGGTTACAGGTGAGCCCCCCCAGGCAGAGCTGCTTTGTCACATTTGAGGACAACTCCAAGTTCTGGGTCCTCTGGAAAGACATCCAACACGGTGAGACACACACAATTTCTTTAAGTGAACTTTATCTTCCTATATTGAACAAAAAAGGGTGACATCATGCTGTGTTTAAGGTGTATCTGTTCATTCTGAAATCAACATCCTTCTGGGCGTTACAGCTTGTGAAACTTGTGGAAGCCTATTGTTTACAGAAGTGGGCTTGGGTCTGGAGAACCCGGGTTCAAGTCCCCACTGTGGGCCCCTGAGCAAGGCCCTTAACCCCCTAACTGCTCCCTGGGTGCTGGAAAAATGGCAGCCCACTGTTCCTAGTTCAGCTAGTGATTGGTTAAAAGCAGAGCACTAATTTAGGTATGTTTCGTAAGATTCAAGATTCATAGTGTTTGTCATTTGCCCAGTAAGGAAACACGTTTCCCTGAACAATGAAATTCTTACTTTGTGGCACTGAATGCCACAAAGATTATAAAATAGAAGAAAAACAACTTACAAAAAAGCTAGATAGTAGATAAAGATCAGATAAAACAACGGAGTAAATAATCTATGTACATAAATGTGCAGCGTGCTACATAAGCTGTTGTGCACATTCAACAATGAATGATTAGCTGTGCAAAAGAAAACTCTAGGTAGACGGTAAGATGCATGTGCAATAAATATTATAAATAATAAGACACATTAAACAGTAAACAATACTGTGGTTGACACTATAAAGTCAGTGTGCAGGTACATGCCGTTGTTACAGACTGTTAACGAGTCTGATGGCCGAGGGAAAGAGAGTTTGAGTCTGGTTGTCCTGCATTTCAGACTCTTGTATTTCCTGCCTGAGGGGAGGAGAGTGAACAGTCCAAGTTGGAGGTGGGTGGGGTCTTTGATGATGGAGGCAGCTCTCCTGTGGACTCTGTACTGGTAGATGCTCTGCAGAGAGGGCAGCGGAGTCCTGGTCTTCATCACTCTCTGCAGGCTTTTGCGGTCCGTGACAGTAGAGCTGATGTACCACGCGGTGATGCTGCTGGTCAGGATGGGCTCAACCATGCAGCTGTAGAAGTTTTTGAGGATCTTTGGTGACGTGCCAAACTTCCTCAGTCTCCTCAGGAAGTCCAGCCGCTGCTAAGCTCTCTTCACCAGCTGTGTGGTGTTGAGTGTCCAGGTGAGGTCCTCGCTGATGTGGACCCCCTAATATGTAAAGCTGCTCACCCTCTCCACTTCCAGCCCACTAATAAGCAGTGACTGGTGACGGTTCTTCTCCTTCCTCATGTCCACTATTATCTCCTTGGTCTTGTCCGTGTTGAGGGTAAGGTTGTTGTCCTCACACCAGGTCACCAGAGAGGCCCGCTCCCTCATGTAGGCTTCTTGGTCCCCGCCAGTGATGCGTCCTGTCACAGCAGTGTCCGCAAACTTCAGGATGGTGTTGTCCTTGTGGGAGGCCATACAGTCTAGTGATGGGATGTTCGGCTCGTTTCAGAGAGCCGGCTCTTTTGGCTCCCAAACGGCTCTTTATTTTTATTTTTTTTAGCCCCATAATTTACCTTAACTACGCAAAAAGTAAATGAATTGTGTTTTGAAAACCAGTTTGTGTTTAGCATTTTTACGAGAAGCCTTGTATTTGCATCCTTTTAAGCATTTATTCTGATACAAAAGCGCTTACTTTTGTTTGCTATTTCAACAAAAATCTTAAATTGCACAAATGGACAAAAACAGCAAACAAATCCACAAAACAGAGCGAGAACCAAACTGAAGAAAGCAGCATTAATGTCCTCAGTGCAGGTCAGAAAAATAAGATGCCTCATCTTGGATGGGCTGATCCGGTTTCTCCTCTGTGTGACAAGGGTTTGATACCATTACGCACTCACTCACGTACTCTCCTCATGGCTGTCTGCTGTCTCACACAATGTAGTGCCATCTTCCCCCTCCCCACCACCACCTTTCTGTTTTCACATAATGGTGCGATCCTGTATCCTCACGTGATTGGCCGCCTGTCCATGCGGGCCAATCCAAACAAAGCAGTGCTGTGGGCAGAGCTGGAGCTGAGCACTGACAGCTAAGCAAGCAGTAAAAGGAAAAAAAAAACTGGGAACCGGCTCTTCTGATTCACTACCAAGCATCGGCTCTCGGAGCCGGCTCTTTCGCGCATGGCACAAAACTAATACAGTCATGGGTGAACAGGGTGTAGAGGATGGGACTGAGGACACACCCCTGTGGTGTGCCAGTGTTGGTGATGAGGCTGGCTGAAGTACTGTTCCAGATCCTGACAGACTGAGGCCTGCCGTCAAAAAGTCCTGGAGCCAGTCACAGAGGGTGGGATGTAGTCCCAAGGAAAACAGTTTGCGGCTGAGCTTGTGGGGGATGACCTTAATGAATGCTGTAGTCAATAAAGAGCATCCTGGTGTAGGAGTCTTTATCCTTCAGGTGTGAGAGGGAGATGTGCAGGGCCGCAGCAATAGCGTCTGAGGTGGACCTGTAGGCATACTGCAGGGGGTCTGGTAGGCAGCTCTGAATGTGGGCCAGCACCACTCTCGCCAAGCACTTCATAATGATTGGAGTGAGTGCAACTGGCCTGTAGTCATTCAGGCAGCTAGGGGGGGGGGGCTCTTTTTGGGGAGGAGAACAATGGTAGTGGTCTTACAGTATTTAATACTTATTTGCAGCTGTTTCATACAAATAAATTGTTACAAAATCATACATTGTGATTTCAGGATTTTTTTTTGATAATGTCTCTCACAGTGGACATGCATCTACGATGAAAATTTCAGACCCCTCGAAGATTTCTAAGTGGGGGAACTTGCAAAATAGCAGGGTGTTCAAATACTTATTTTCCTCACTGTACATCCATCAATTGAAATAAACAGTCAAAATATTCAATCAAAGCCACAGAGAATAAAAGAGTTTTAAGCAGTGATTTAAAAACAGTTAGTGACGAGGCCTCCTTAATATGAGGAGGCCACTGGTTCCACAGCTTCGGCCCAACTACAGAAAAGGCTCGGTCACCCCTAAGTTTCCTCTTGGTTGGGGGGACATTTAAGAGTGACCTGTGCCGATCTGATGGAGCATGAAGGTGCGTAGGGTTGTAAGAGGTCTGACAGATATTGTGGGGCAAGACTGTGAAGGCTCTTAAAAACAACTAAAATAATTTTAAAATTAACTCTAAAACGAACGGACAGCCAATGCAGGGAGGCCAAGACCGGAGTAATATGCTCTCGTTTTTTAGTACCAGTTATAAGTCTGTGTATTCTGCTGATGCATTCTGGATCAACTGCAGCCGATCATGGGAGATCTGCATAAATCATAGAGTGCATTACAGTAGTCCAAGCAATTAGAATTAAAGCATGGATTAAAAGCTGAAGATGATGCTGAAAAATAAATCGTTTCACCTTTGACAGTTAAGCGTTGTCTGTGGTAATACAGACTAGTTTCTTTCCACCAGGTCTCAGTAGCTATTGTCTGTCTCAAAGCACAGGATGTTCTGCCTGGTGTGATCTGGTATAAATGAGACTGGAGACATTTCGTGTTCACATCCCTCACATTGTTCTGCTGGAGCTGCTGTTCTATCTTTTTCCTGTAGTCCAACTTGCACTTCATAATCTTTGTTTTAAGTTGTTTTCGTGTTGTCTTAAAAAATTCCTTGTCTCCCTCACTGAAGACTTTTTTTTTTTATGTTTAGCTGCATTTTCAGGTCACCCGTGATCCAGGGTTTGTTATTGGGGCTGATGCTGTCCACACAGATGGTAATAAAATTGTTAGTAGCTGGTTTGGCAGGTATTATCTGATGTTAGCTGGTGTTGACGGGAATTAGCAGTTATTAGGGAATGTTAGATGTTTAGGGGCTGTTAGCAATTGTTAGCTGGGGATGTTGGCAGGTATTAGCAGATGTGAGCTGGTGTTGGTGGATGTGAGCTGGTATTAGCAGATTTTAGCAGCAGTTTTGACTAGTGTGAAAGGGGCAATATACAACACTCTGCAAAAGGTGTCTCCCCCTGTTGTCAGTCATCAACATGCAGCTTAAAGTCACCCTATTATTGGCTTCATTAGTCAGATTCAGGCTGCTGCAGTCTCTGTGGCTTGGTTATGGTTCTGGATTGGTTTGATATGCAGTACCAGAATATTCAATCTGCTGACAAAAATTTGGCAACTTACTGATATAAACAGTAGGACTGCTCGATTATGAGAAAAATGATAATCCCGATTATTTTGATTGAAATTTAGATCTCGATATTTAACGCAATTGGAGAAAGAGAGATTGTGGGGGACAAATGTGTGACATTTAAAGTGTTGTCTGTGGTAATACAGACTAGTTTCTTTACACCAGGTCCCAATAGCTATTGTTTGTCCCATACCAGCAGCTATGTTCTGCCCGGTGTGATCTGGAAAAAATGAGACTAGAGACATTTTGTTTTCACTTTGAAATCCACGTTATATACGACTCTATGGAGCGGCTTGACCACAGGTCCAAAGCGGTGGCGAAACATTGTACTATAGCCACGTCCTTCGCAACACCCTCACGACACTCATCATACAGGGCAGGGAGAGACGCTCCACTAAAATGGGGACGAGATGGCAGTGATGGTCCAAAGTGTTAAGTTTCTTAAATCCCGGGTTGTTCACTGGGATAAGTATGTGGCAAGAAAAGAAGTTATGTTTGTTTAAAACGTTTATCTCTCTGTGTCTCTGGGAGCTGGTGGATTATTTAGTCGCGACTCACAAAAATGTAATATTTTTCTATTTTTTTTGTGTTACGTCGTAAGCCCCCGTGTGCACGTCTACGTGAACAAGTGCAACATTTCATGTGCACAAATGTTGCCTGTTATCTCCAGCTGAATTAAATCAAAGCGGTTGGGGCTGTTTGAGTCTGCAGCAGAGCGCTGCAATGCCAGTGGTACTTGATTTGCAACTGAAAATGGCAAGAGTAAACTGCGAAGGAGCAAATAATCGGATAATTTCTTTTTTTATTTTTATTTTTTCAGAGGGATCAGCACAGTCAGAACATTGCCAATGTTTACAATCAATCCAGAAACAGAAAAGAAAATACAACAGTACAGTCTTGGCAGTATTTATTATTCCAACAATCGTAACCTTGACACCTCTTTCTTTCTATTTTTTCAACTTTCAGTGAACAAAGAACTGTGATGTATAATAAGATATATGTAAAGCAAGCAAGAAAAACAAAAAGGGGAGGGGAGCCCCATGGGCAAAGGCCCGGTCACCAAGCGCTCGCCTCTGTGCCCCACCTCCAGGCCTGGCTCCAGTGGGGGGCCCCGGTGACCCACATCTGGGCAAGGGAAACCTGGGTTCATGGTTTGTCATAATCATAGGGGTGTTTTGAGCCGTGCTTTGTCTGGTCCCTCCCCTAGACACCTGTCTGCCCATGTGCAATCCTACTGTGGCCATAAAGCCCCCGACAAAATAGCCACTTGGATCGTCAGGACACGCAAACTCTTCCACCTCAGGGAGGAGCTTCTTTTTCCCACTTAGATTATATTTAATCTGTGGATGCGGATTATTTCATTTTTATGATCGTTGAAAACCCAGAACGTAATTGAGATTGAAATTTGATTGATTTACTAAACAGTCAAAAGTGTAACAAAAATGTTAAGTGCTGGATTTATAAACATCTACATGTTTGTAAAGATGTCAGAAAAAAAGCCTAAACAGACAGCCGGAAGATGAGAAGGAACACCTCCTCACAATACCTCCTTACAGTTTCTCCTGCAACCTGCTTCAAGATGTTGAAGAAACAGATTACTAATCCCGGGGAGGAGGAGATGAAGACTGAGGAGGGGAGATGAGTAGATGAGGAGGCACACTTTGAACACACAAGACGAAATTCCTGTCTGATGTTTGTGTTTCCTGGTTCCTTCTGATCCTGTCCAATCACACTGTAGCTGGAGTGCCGGGGGAGGAGCCCCGCTGTTCTGTGTGTAAAGAGGTGGAGCAAAACTCTGACAGCCAATCAAAGATGAACAACCAAATCCTGATTTGTGGGAAGTGTGGCATCGGTGAGTAAGCCATTGATCCAGATGTATTTCTCACATATTTATAACAGTTACAGTAAACCTGATGACGATATCCCCCCTGTGTGTGTGTGTGTGTGTGTGTATATGTATGTCAGGCTTCCACCAGCTGTGCCATGTTCCTCCAGTGGAGGGCAGCAGCAGTCTGAGTCCATGGTTCTGCAGACGTTGTGTTTTTGCCCTGGCTGTTCGGGTACCGACTTTGTTCTTCTACTTCTGCATTATATATCCATCAATAATCATTTAGTCCAGAAGACAAACCTGATCTGTACGGTTCTTCTGACCCGTCTTCTCGCCTTTCCACAGAAAGGCGGTGCCCTGAAAAAAGGTCCAATAGCCAAAGCTCTGTCAGCCATGAAGCAGGTTCTGCTGTACGACCTGGAGTCTCTGGACTGGGACTCTCAGCACCGGACCAATCAGCAGCAGTGCTACTGCTACTGTGGCGGCCCTGGAGAGTAAGACCAACCAACCAGACACTCGAAGGCGTTCAGCCCAGTCCATGTGGTGACTGATGATGATGATGTGTGTGTGCAGATGGTACCTGAAGATGCTGCAGTGTTTCAGGTGTCAGCAATGGTTCCATGAGGCGTGCACACAGGTTCTGCAGGAGTCCATGATGTTTGGAGACAGGTGAGACTTTCAGGTTCTCCTCATCCTGTTTAGTTCTAGATCTGTGTCGAACTCTGATGATTCTGTCCATCTTCAGGTTCTATCTCTTCCTGTGTGCGGTGTGTAACAAAGGGTCGGAGTACGTCCGCCGTCTGTCTCTCAGGTGGGTCGATGTGGTCCACTTGGTTCTGTATAACCTGTCCGTCAGCAGTAAGAAGAAATACTTCGAGCTGGATGAAATTTTGGCCTTCGTCTCAGCCAACTTGGACCACTTACAGCTCGGAAAGGTAACAGAACTACCTGATCCAGACTAAACTGACTCACACTGTACTGGGCTAAATCAAACATTCGGAACTAGGCCAGACTGGAGTTGGCAACATGAACCAGAATGAATTACTGTTATTTATTACCAGAACCAGACTGAACAGAATCAGACTTCTTCTAGGCTAAACCAGGCTCAATCAAGTTAGACTGCTCCATGCCGAACCAGGCTGAGCCAGACTAAATAGAATAACACCATTCTAAGCCAAACCAGGTTGATTGATTTTATGTAAATGTTTCCTTGTGGATTGTCAGCTGCTTGTTTGGTTGTTTTGGTTCAGCTGTCGAACACTCCACCTGCAGAGAGGGGGCAGCACCTGCTGGACGCTCTGAATAAATACAAGAGCAAGTAAGAAACATACATCAAAGATGCTTTTTATGTGTCTCTTGGGAATTTTTCAAATCTAAAGGTGTGTTTAGGTTTCTCTGTGGGAAGGAGATTAAGAAGAGGAAGTGCATCTTTCGTCTGAGGACACGAGTCCCTCCCAACCCGCCCACCAAGCTTTTTCCTGAGCGTGCGCAGAATGATGGAGGGCATGGTCGCAAGAAAGCCTTGGCCAGGTAGTTCTTGTGATTTGTTATTTCATAACCTAGCGTAGTCCTAAAACCATGACAGCGCTCAGGTTTATTGTCCTAAAACATGACTCTGTTCCAGTTTTTAGTCCTAAAAGATGACAAGTGTACCAGTTTGTAAACATAAAGCATGACTGTGTACCAACTTATAGTCCTAAAACCTGACTGCGTAACAATCTGTGGTCCTAAAACTTGACATTGTTCCAGTTTAGAGCCAGAGTGGAATCAGTTTTCAACCCGGGAGTTTTATATTTAAGACCAGGCCATCTCTTTCTGTTCACTACATACAATCCTGTAGTTTTTATTGTGAAAATAAAGACATTAAAAGCCTTATTTCCTGTATTAATGCACCAGATTACAAAAACATTGACTTTAATTAGTTTCCATGATTTCTTTATAAAAGGGGCGTGGCTTGCAGCAGGTGCAGAAGCAGAAACACACTGAGCAACAGAGAGAGACTGTTATCACTTGCACATCACAAGAAACCAAAATGGAACTTAATTTATCTCAAGCAACTTACGTTTCACACAAACTCCCTTTCTCTCTCATGACCTCTTCACTCTGTCCTCCATCTATTCTGTCCTCTTCTTCCATCTTTACGTCCTGTCTCCTCACCAGAAAAAACAGCAGCAGACAGATGTCAATCATTTCCCCAAAAACCAGATAGAACTCCATATTTTCTCCCAGTGAAATTACCTGATAGTACCTGCCTGCAGCGCCAAAGGACTCAGAGTAACGTCTGTCTCCGCCCTATCAGCACCTGTTTTCCTCCTCCTGTCCTCTTTAGTTAGCCTTGTCACATCCTCATCACCTCTGCTTCTGTGTTATGATGGATTATCACGTTTAAGGAGGTTTGTGGTCTTCACACACATCAAACTGCTCATCTTTGCTGTTTGTAGAGCTGAAATCTCTCCAGTCATCACTGCGTGTTACAGTGAATGAACCGCGCGCTGCTGTGACACGACACTGCGCCTGGTTTTGTTTATGCCAAAGGTAGGCAGAAGAAGAAGCAGTTCCTACCTATCCTGAAAGTTTAGTTATACAAGTGTTGGTATGGACCATTCTCACTCACGTCACACTGTGCGTTTACGCCACCATCTTGAGGGGTAAAAAGCTAGCTGGGACCCGCTGTAGTGACTATTAACTGTTTCTCATCAGGGATAGCGCTAGCAGACTTAACACTTCCCAAACCAGTTCAGCACTGATGAGGTCAGGTCAGACTGCAATATTTTTTGAAAAAAAAAAAAAAAAAAGTTCACTTTTTGGTGCTCAAATCCCTATAATTTTCCATATTCCTAGTTAAAAACTCCAGAACATCCAACTGACAGAGATATTGCTACCCCATGTACCTTACCTTCACAGGGGCAGAATTAAAAGCATACAAGTCAGATTAGAGGCTTATAAATATTTCGTGGCAGGATGGGTATCAGACCTTTAACTGTGGAAAGTGTCCCAAACAAAGTATTTCCTCTTCATGTCACATGGCATAAAAATAAAATCTCAAATTTATTTCTAACCAAATCCGATTTCTGATTTTAATCGATTTTTTTTTCTTCTTTTCTTTTCAAAAAACACAATTAAACTTATTAAAAACGTTTATTAATTTTGTACCGCAATTCCGGTCCTGCTTTCCAGATCACTGACATTATTTACTTTCTTTTAGCTGGCATTCATTCATATATATAAATTATATGAATATATGAATACCAGCTAAAAGAAAATAAAATAAAAGTCATAACTTTCCCACCGTATAAATGACTTCATATCTTGCATAGAAAAATGCAACACAACTGCATCCATGATCTCTTTCCATCTGCATCCTTATCATACAGGATCCACTGCGGTAATAATTCCACTGATGTTGGTCGTCTCTTAACGAGAGTTTCTGGGCTGAAGTTGACTTCTGCATGTCGTAGAGAGCAGCGTTTCTCACCGCAGTTATACGTACAGCTAAATCCCAGGCGTGAGTGAGCGCTCACTTCGCTGTAATTTTGTCAGACAAACCAGACCGTTCTGGTGTGGAGGGAGGACTGAGTCCGCTGCTAACTAACTAAGGAAAAAAAAATCCCGATTTTCATTAAAAATAAATCTCCAGAAATGGAAAATTTGATTTATCGATAAATCGCCCAGCCCTACATTAACACGATGTAAAAATTAGGGATGTCCCGTGATATATTTAGGAGGTAAAGTTACTAACAATTCCTGGGAGAAAACCTTGTTATTTTAAGACTGTTTTGTTTATTGAGACCACAAAGGAAAATACATGTCCAACTTTTTATTAACACTGAAAACTGCGTCACTTTGGTGATCCGTGGAGGTTGAATTTGTTGAATAACCAACCAGCTTCACCGTGGTCGCACTGTGAGAAACGTGACGTATAAACTCATTATTTGACTGTCCTCCCGGTTACACATGAGCAACGTTTTTGTATTTCTTGTTGAATGAACAAGAATATGTTCAAGAATTAAACAAATGAAAAAGACCATTTTAAAAACATTAATGTAATTTGTTCTCTTCACTTTTTTGCTTGCTGTTGTCTTTCGAACTTTTCTAGATCCGTTTATCTTCTTTTCTTGGGCATGCAGACAAACACAAAAATGGAAAGGACAACCTGGGGACAACCGGCGTTCGCACTTTTACCTAAAGTAGGACAAAATTAGCCTCAATTACATGTCCGTTAACAACAGACTAACGTCTGGTCCTGGGGCACAATAACATTAAACCACTGCAATTTTTCATAATGTTATTCAAAAGTAGACTTAGAAAGTGTACGAAACTAAATTTTAGATAAACTTACCGCCTCCAACTCCACCTCCACTTTATTTATATAGCACCTTAAAAACAACACGGTTGACCAAAGTACGTCACTCAAAATAAAAACAACAAAATAACAAAAAGAGAGCACAGAAACATATACAATAAAAACAAACAGTACAAAACAGTAAACAGCAAATATGTATGGTGAGGAAACTAAGTATTTGAACACCCTGCTATTTTGCATGTTCCCGCACTTAATAATCTTCGAGGGGTCTGAAATTTGCATCGTAGGTGCATGTCCACTGTGAGAGACATAATCTAAAAAAAATCCTGAAATAACAATGTATGATTTTTTAAACAATGTATTTGTATGATACAGCTGCAAATAAGTATTTGAACACCTGAGAAAATCAATGTTAATATTTGGTACAGTAGC
>JBAMHW010000012.1:31601748-31615806 GCA_037177495.1 Rhadinocentrus ornatus | reverse complement strand
TGATTTCAGGATTTTTTTTTTTTTTTTATTATGTCTCTCACAGTGGACATGCACCTACGATGAAAATTTCAGACCCCACGAAGATTTCTAAGTGGGAAAACTTGCAAAATAGCAGGGTGTTCAAATACTTAGTTTCCTCACTGTAAGTAAGTATAATTCAAAACGCACTTCACTTTTTTCTCCTTTACCTGAGGTAGGATTGTTTCATTTCTTTTAAGGAGGAGACTTTGTTATTCCAGAGAAAACATCAGCAAGAAAGTGACAAAAAACCACAAAAGATCCATCTCCCATTGCTTTTTTAAAAATCTGTATTATACATTAAGAGCAGCTATATTAAGTTACAAAATACAGAAACTACACTAAAAATTGTGAGAAAATGATTGTATAAGTGGTCCTCATTTAATTCCTTGAAGAGCTTAACTAATCTATCTATCTCTTCCTGCAATAACGACATTGGCTAATAATCCCTACGACAGTAGACTGCAGTAAACTGGCCATGCTCCCACCCAGGTCTAAAGGAAGGTCTACAGAACTCTAAAGATGTGTGGAAGCCACCGTGTTCCTTTTTCCCCACTGGGAAGCAGCACATTCGCTCCAAGGTCTGTTCCAATGTTCTTCAGCTGCCTCACTGACTTGGGACTAAAATGTAGCATGTCGTATACTTGGCCAATCATTGTGGTGTCCCTTTGAACTGACAGCATGGCCAAGTTAAATCATTGTTAATAAGCAGAAACCTCATTTTATTATACTGTACCATGAAAACATCAGGTATCCACCATGGGCCTTACCTGTGTGGCATGCAGGCACTATGACGTCCCCTGCCTCATGCAGCAGAAGGGTTACAATGCCCCCTCTGCTGCCAAAGTTAATAGCTGCAACATCAACTCCCAGAGCTACAGTTGTTCCCCGGTGGTGAACGATCTACCACACTCCTTCCAATCCGCAGAGTCTTAATTGACTTTTAAGAGCAAACTAAAGACTCACTTGTTTAAGGAGCATTTCCGCACTTAGCATAACTCTTCTACTCGTCGGAATGAGTTAGAAAGATTGGTCCAGCTCTTTGGCTCAACTCAGTACTGAATAAGCTGCGTGCACTTACGCCCAAGATTATGTTGTGTGATGAAATCGCGATCTTGTATAAAAAAACAAAACAAAACCTGCTTCTAGCACTACATGACGGCACCTGGGTCCAACTCGACTTACAGCAGTCTGACTACTACTTAATTACGATGTCGCACTCTGTTTGAATTCTTGCTTGTGTTCTTACTCTCAGATGTAAGTCGCTTTGGATAAAAGCGTCGCCAAATGACTGTAGAATAGAATAGAATAGCTACAGTTTTGCCAAGCAGGTTTCCACACTGAATCCCAAAACCAGCAAATGTTGTTTCTTTGTGGCAGCATAGACTCCTATTAAAATAATACAAGGTCAAAGGGCAACAATACAAGGTAAGGTCTGTTTCTACATGATCTCACTCTACTCAAACACCAGACCACAAATTTAACACTCTGTGCATAACCTAATCGCAAGGGGGGTGATTGGTTGTGATTTAGATCCATTTTCGATAAAGGTATCATCTTCTTCAGCTGAACTGTATTTCATTTAAAAAAAAACTTTCAAAGGCCTATTTCTCTTGATTTTAAAACAAAATGTGACTCACCTGTACAATTCTTCTTTGTACAGGGTGCTTGTTGGCATCTGCTCCGGTGTAGATTCCTCTGTGTCCCAAAAATTTGGTTCCAATGTTCTCATTGTTAAACTGGTTCATGATTTACTATATCCTCACAAATCGGCTATTTTGGAGGTGTCTATTTTTTTTCAAGGTGGTGCAATAGGAATGCCAACTAGCTGGTAATAACTTAACCTACTCTCGGGCACTCGGGATTACCAGACAACTGGATGCATAAAACCTGACTGTTCTAGTTTGTAGTCTGACAGTTTCACACCTGTTCTAGGCAGAACCAGCAGGCGGTCGGTGTGATCTGGACCTGATGGTCTAAATGAATGCTAACACTGTTTTATGTGTTTGTGTGCAGCGGTTCAGCTGAGAGGAAAAAGAAGAAGTCTAAGTGGCTTCTGGAGGATGCCATTCCTACCGTAAGATTCTTCTCCAGGTGTAATCAAAGTTTTACATGTGGAGGGTCATCCATTGTTAACCTGGGGCATCTGATTGTTTGTAGAATGAGCTGTCCTGCAGTTGGACCTCCAACCACCACATGGCCAACATCTTTGACTTTACTCTGGATGAGCTACAGAGCCTCAAGAGGTGAGATCAATAGCGATAAAAAAAATCGATCAGTTCCAGCAGGCTGCATATGTAATGTTGCTGCTCTTCTGCAGCAGTTCCAGTAGAGCCGTAAGTATTGATCAGGACTCTACTGACGCCTCCACCTCTGGTTCAGCTACAACCAGCGCCTCCTACCACTTCAGGTAAGCTGTCCTCCATCTTCCTGCTTCTCCAGCTATGGAGGGACCATCTGATTGTCTCTGACCTCTGTCCTCAGAAAGAGGGTGGGCAGCAGGAAGAGGAAATTACCCAGAAACAGCTACACTCAGTGGGCGAATCACTGTGGGGCAGGGGAGGGCCCATCTGAGATCGAGGACCCAGCTGTTGCAGGCCACACCCACTTGGCTACAGATTCCTCTCACTTCTTCTCTGACTCCTCCCAGATCCCCTCAGACTCCTCCCACCTCCACTCCTCCATCTCGTCATATTTTGGAGTGGCAGGCAGACTGACCAATGGGGAGAGATACCAGGTGTTGGCCCGCCGTGTCACTGCTCAGGGGACAGTCCAGTACCTACTGGAGTGGGAGGGAACAACACCTTATTAGGATATAAACATGGTCAAAGAGTTGGGGTGTGTGAGAAGATTTGATTCCACTTCATCCACACTCATCTGATCAGCTGATCATTGGTTAAGGCCGCTCAGCTCAGGTGGGTCAGAGATGTTTTAAAAAGACAACAAAAAAAAAACTACTGTTGCCTAGCAACAGTGGTTTAGTGATTAAGGTTGTTAATGGACCCCAATTACTCTGAAACCTGATGCACTGAATCAGACATGGTTGGATGGCAGGGTGATAACCTTAAAACCTGTGGGACCCATGTCCCTGTGGAACAGTGTCCTTGTAACACACTTGTAAAACACCTGTGTCCCCATGAAGCATCTGTGAAACATGTGTCCCTGTGATGCACCTGTAGCACACCTGTAAAACGCCAGTGTTTCCGTACAACATCTCCATCTCTGTAAAACACCTGTTTGGTGTCCCCGTAAGCACTTGCCTGACCTGATTTTATCACCTGCATTTTGTGCTTTTATTTAAAACACCCTTCATCTGTCCTGTAAAACACCTGGCCTGGTAAACATGCCACAGTTAATGGATTCCTCTCCATGAGCACTTAACTGACATGTGTTTTTATTAAATATCTGTTTTATTAAAGATGTTCCGTAAAACACCTTAAACTCCTGACCTGTGTAACTTTAATATAATATAAAACCTATCCTGTGTCCCCATGAAACACGTGTCAGTTGTCCCTGCCAACATTTCTCTGATCTGTGTAGCTGTATATACATGTCAGGTTTTCACAGATGAGTGTGGATGGATCCGCTGATCACACACCTGTACAGACAGTATTTAGTGGAAATAAGATGACATAATTCAGCCAAAGACTCAGTTGACAGATATGTTTAGTGTTTTAGTCCGTTATCTCAATTTTATTGTTCAGGATGACTGTAGAAGGACTTCTTTGTTTTCTTATGTCAAACTTAACAGTTTCTTCTTGTATGATTTCTTCAACAGTCAGTCCTTCTGTAATGTCCTGTTGCACCCCCCAGCTGTCAAACAGCACTCTCTCTCACCTGTTTTCACAGAAGTTTGTGAACATGTTTACCTGTGAAGCTTCAGTCACACCTGTTGTACATGTCCTGCCCCCTCCTGTTACATGACATTACCTGAAGAACACCTGCTCAGGTGTAGATCCCTCTGTGTCCCAGCTCGTCTTGCACTTGTCTCATTCGGTATCTATGCAACCAAGATAAACTGATAATCAGAGGGATTGATTGGTGGTGTTACATGTTAGCTTAAAGCTAACACAGCCCATTATTGTGAATAAGAAATGCTAACCGTGCTAACAGTCTCTGAGACGTTAAAATGTCACTCTGTCACTTTAAGTCTGCAGCGCCTCCTTGCTGCCATGGTAACCATGCTCTTCTCCTATTGGCCTGCTGGATGGTTGTTTTGATCATGTGACCGTTTGTATGTTTGTCTTTTTTTTCTGGTCAGTTGACCAACCAGCTCTCAGCTTTTTCTGGAATAAAAAAAAACGTTTGACCTTTGACGTCTGTGTATGTATTTACATGAATGGCTGATTATTCTGACCTGGTTTTAACGTCCACAGTCTGGTTCAGGTTGAGCCTATATACAAATGTGTGTGTGTGTGTCTGTCTGTGTGTGTGGGTGAGTGAGAGTGCAACAGGTGATAATCTGAGAATCTCATTAAGGTGTTAAAGATCATGTGGAGAGCAGAAACCATCAGAACTCAGTCTGTGTCGACGCCTGCAGACAGATGGACAGGTAACCTGGTTTAGGATGTGAGCGGACAGAACAACAGCTTCAACCTCCCTGTAAGTTCACGTTAACTCTTCCTCAGGGCTTGGACAGGTGTTGGAAATCCTTGAAAAAGCTTGAATTTTAGGTGCTGGATAAATTGACTAAAACTGAATTGTTGATAAAGAAATAAAACCTGGTTGTTTTACTTTTAAAAAGACAACAGCTTTGTTCATCTGAAGCCGTTTTCTGGATCCATGTTTTGGGTCTTTGTGGGCAGAGTACAGTGTTTGGTAACTGACCCAGCTACTAGAAAGATGGATAGAAATTGCTCAGTATTGTCATCGGGGCCCTGGTAGTCCCAAATGTCCCTCTGCAATCATCCAGGAAAATAATTCGTTGCCTTGACAGGTTAATGTTGTCTTTTAATGTAGATGTTAGCCTAATCCTTAACGGTTACTTTGTAGCAACCGGAAATGTAATGACTGGCAATAATGTAATGTTTTTGGCCATGTTAAAGGTGATAGTTACTGACGAAGCATTCATGCAAATCTGTCGAAAATGTAAAAAGTACAGCTGAGAGTGTAATGATAAATTAAAAGGACTGCATTTATTTGGGAAATGAAAGGTTCATTAAAAAAAAAGTATAGCGAATGGCATAGTTCTCATATTCCTTCCTCAGTGATGGGTACGATGCAGCATTCTCTCTTCCCTTTAAGTATGGTTGTGTGAACGAATTACTAAATTCTATATTGTACGAAATTTGTATTTAAATATTTTCATTTGGGCCCTGCGATGAACTGGCGACCTGTCCTAGGTGTACCCTGCCTCTCGCCTGTTACTTGCTGGGACGGGCTCCAGCCGCCCTGCGACCTTCATTGGACTAGGCGGTACAAGAAATGAATGAAGGAATTTTCATTTGTTTAGATACGCAAATTCATAATTTCATGTCATTGTCTAATGAATTTACCACGTTTTTAACATTGAAATAAAATGAAATTGTTAAATGATTCAGATCATTTGAAACTACTGAACTGGTAGTATAATGGCACTGAAGCCTTCCGCCCTCATATTTACCTCCCTCTGGTGAACTTTGTTGGCTAAATGTCCATGCAAAAAAACTGCTATAAATCATCAAACATAAATCAGTATTTTTTCTTTTCTTGTTTAAAGGGCTGTCTTTCCCTTTAACAGACAGGTGAACCCTCCAAACAACACAGATTGTGTTCTCAAAATCTGTATCTATAGTTCTGGACTTTCTGTTCTGGTTTTATGTTCAACATCACATTTTCTAAAATCAGTTAGCAATTACTTTGTTTTTGGTTACATTGAGACCAAGGAAATTGTTCTTACTCCAGTCAGGGAATGCAGGCTGGGCACTGCTGTGATCTGACTGGTTTCCCTGAAGAAGAGACAGCAGTGCAGTGCCATTTGAAAATTTGTCGAGGTAGCTTTTTACCTGAGGAGACCTGCTGCTGTCCGTGTACATGACGAAGAGCAGGGAGGAGACACAACCATTTTTAGGTATTTTGATTTGTAGCCGACAAATCTGCAGCAACTGTCATGTTTGTGATGCCAATATGGAGCAAAATCTCTGAGGAATGTTTCCAACATCGTGTTGAATCTATGACACCAAGAATTAAATTAATTTAGGGGTTAACCCGATACTGGAAGGTGGAGCTGATAAAGTGGACAATGAATGTATGCCTAATGTACGTATATTTATAATGAATGTATACTGAGCAGAAGTTAATATGAACTAAATTAATAAATAAAAACCAACAGAAAGGACCAGTTCCTGCGTTTCAGCTTGAATTCTTTTCAAACGACATTAATAAAACCAATATTCCTGATCGATAAGGCTTCATCTTTGTTGTCCAGCAGCAGACATCAGCTGTGCAGGATAGATTCTGGTCATGTTTTCTCCATAAATCTGAACTCTTATCAACTCGGTGACATGGACAGAAAACAGTCTGGATTCTGATTTCCTGAAAAAAAAGTTTGAACTCTTCGCTCTGCAAAGTGATGCATAATCATCATCCTGAAAACTGAGCTCGGCATCATCAAACATCCTTTTAGTTGATAGACTGAGGGAATGTCATGGTTGCAGGTGTGTAATCAGCCTCTCTCTCCGCCTGTTCCTCTTTCTTTGTCCACCTGTGCATCCATCTCTGTCTCAGGTGTTTTTCGGGCTCCCAACATCCTGTTGCTATGGAGCAGCTGGTCAAACACTTATCCAGGTGTCAACACCTGGGCTGGATGAAGGTGATTGGTGAGTTGGCAAGTGTCTTACTTTCTGATTAGTTTAAGAGCTGATAAGAGAACTTTAGGTTGGTAACACTTCACATCCCGATTGCTGGAGGAAACACTAATTGGACAGTAACACACAGTGAAGATAAATGATAGTAATATTTAAAACGTAGAACCTGACCGTCAGACCTCTGACATGTTTGTGTCCTGATGATGTAACAGAGCTAAAGAGCGCCTCTATCTATTGGCTGTCCTGTGGACGAAGGGCGGAGCCCGACATCTGGACCAAGATGTTCTGCATCTTGTCAGATTCACAGTTACTGATGCTGGATGACCTGGAGGTAAACACACTCACACATACACTGATCCAGTCTCAGTGTAGACAGTGTGTGTAAGACAGTTGTGTATTGTGCTGCCAAAAACAAACAAACAAACGTTGACACACATCGACCATCAGAGGTCTGAACTATGAAGCAGGATCTATCGAGGTAACTTCAGGTTCTGGATTTTCGGCATCATGAAGCTGGTTGACTTCTTATTGGGTTGTGTCACCATGCCAAATGATACTGGAACCCTAACATGCTCTGGTCCTGAGATCAGAGGTCAACTTTGCTTTATTTCTTCTACCAAAGATCTGGAATAGTGATTGGTCTGACCACATTTCAGCTGAGGCTTGCTCCCTTGTCTTTTACACAATGAAATTTCCACATTCACATGTGGATGACAATATGTGGTGTGGGTTTTTGGGATGGGACCCAAATGCAGGACCAAGCAGGACGAAGTCGGATGAAGTCATGAGAAGTTCAATGGATCAAAACACGAATGGTTATAAGAACACAAAACGAACCAATGAATAAACAGAGAAACAACACGAGTGAGGTTTAAAGACTTGCAGACTTTTGTCAGGTGGTGAAAAAGTCTGCCACCCAAGGCATCTATGGCCATCACTGCCACTTCAGGAGGCCAATCGCTCCACACAGTACCCCTCTTTAAAAAGGGGTACAGAAATGTATGATCCAACTAAAAATGGGATCACACTCCTCAGCCTCCCGGTAAAGTCTATTCAGGGGTGCTGGAGAGGAAGGTCCGTCGGAAAGTTGAACCTCAGATTGAGGAGTGTGGTTTTTGTAGAACAGTGGACCAGCTTTACACCATCTCCAGGGTCTTGGAGAGGTCATGGGAGTTTGCCCAACCAGTCCACACATGCTTTGTGGACTTGCAGAAGGCATTTGACCGTGTCCCCTGGTGATTCCTATGGGGAGTGCACCGGGAGTATGGAGTGCCTGACCCTCTTGTATGAGCTGTCTGGTCCCTGTACAACCGGTGCCAGAGTTTGGTCCGCATTGCCGACTGTAAATCAAATTTGTTACCAGTGAGGGTTGGACTCCGCCAAGGTTGTCACAGATTCTGTTCATAACTTTTATGGACAATTTCTATGTGAAATCAAGGTGTGGTTCTGTTGGCTTCATCGAGTCATGAAGCCTCTCTGGTGAGGTGTGCCGGGCATGTTCCACCGGGAGGAGACCCCGGGGAAGACCCAGGACACGCTGGAGGGACTACATCTCTCTGCTGGCCTGGGAACGCCGTGGGATTCCCCCGGATGAGCTGGTGAATGTGGCCAGGAAGAGGGTGTGTAAGCAACGGTTATAAATTAGACTCCGTGTGTTCTGAAAAGGAAGTAAAGAGAACCGAACATATAATGGTGTGACTACAAAAAGGACAAGAAACCAAAACACAAGTCTCAAAGACAAAAGCAAAAGCCTTTCACTCTTCTGTCCTGACATAACTCCCTCAGCATTTAACAGAGTTCCTAAGTTAGTGAGGAAGTGAAGAACATTGGGACGTATTGATCATAGAAACCAGAGTATAAAAAAGTTTTTAGCCCAGTCTTCATCAGATCAATAACAGCTGATCACACTGATCCACCGTGTAATCTACTTTTCTTTTTCTTTTTTTTGTCCTCTTCTTTTTTGTTTTCTTCTTCAGGTTCATCCTTTGCTGCTCGCAGAGAGGGCGGAGACTTGTACTGTGTGGTTGCTAAGATACACCCTACATGTGACTTCAGCGCCTCCTTTGCCCGCCCACAAAGGTGAGGAAGAGGAGTCCAGCTTTAGATAGCTGCAGAGAAGAAGAAATACAAAAAGAAGGATGCAGACATAGATAGTTAGAAACAGTGGTGACATTTAGAGACGGTGGGAGCAGTTAAGAGAAAGAGAGACGTTTGGATGGGCAATTGGACCTACGATGAATGTTGACTTTGAGGACGGTAAGAGGACGACTGGAGTTACTTGTGTGTACAGCAGATCAGGGATCAACTCCTCTCTTAATCTTGACAACATGTCACAAAAATAATCTCATAATCTGAGCTCTGAAGTTGGTTACCATGGTGACAGGACAGCTTTTTGGTTATAAGTTAACAGGTAGAAACAACAGTGTCAGAACTGAGACAGGTGAAGGTCACCTGTGAGGGTCAGAGATCACAGCTGATGGAGAAGTTCTGATGACATCATCTCTGAGCAGCTGTTTGTCCACTGCTTGATTCTAAAGTTTTTACTAAGAAAAAAAATCAAGAGATAAGTGTTTGTTTGCTTTTTCTCTTTTCCTTTTTTTTAAGTTAATGATA
The DNA here is from genome assembly GCA_037177495.1 of Rhadinocentrus ornatus. NCBI lineage: Eukaryota > Metazoa > Chordata > Actinopteri > Atheriniformes > Melanotaeniidae > Rhadinocentrus > Rhadinocentrus ornatus. The sequence continues at coordinate 31,606,390 of JBAMHW010000012.1, read as the reverse complement.
TAGTAACAATTGTGAAATGGTCAAAATTTGAAACAGTGTTGTGATAAACACTATTGGCATTACATACCCAAACCAAGTGGTAGAGATGGTTCTGGTAGGCTTAAATCCACGAATTCTCAATAAAACCCGTTGGAAAGAAGAAAGATGAATGTTTCAGGATGTATTTATTAAAAGGTAACAACTCAGTAGGATGAATATCAAAGCTGAGTGAAGCTGCCTTCCTTCTAAACACAGAGGAAATATCTGATGCTGAATGTCCGCAATCAGGTGTTTCCCGGCTGGAACAGACAAAAAGCAGGATTATGATCTCAGCACTTCTAGATTATTTGGGAGTAAGTGATGTTTCAAGAGAAAAGATAGTGATTTAGAACTTGTGCAAATATTCAGTTAATCAAATTCAGTGTTTTCTCTTAAACTTCCTGTTATGACATATAAGCAGTAGGACTAGTTGGGGATGACAATTTTAGTCTTTATACAATTTATTCAACAAATTTTTAAAACTTAAAACCTTAAAATAAAGATAAATATTGTAAAATCAATATTTTGCCTTTAAACTTTCCATAGTAATTCTGTTAAAATGAGCACAATACATTGAGTGCACACCTATTTCTTCGTGTGGAGATGTCAGCCTGCACCTGCTCAGGTGAGCGCTGCAGCAGTCCAATGGTTGCACATGGTTTGTCTGCATTCAGAGCTAGTAAACAATGGATTTTGAAAGAAAAAACACAGTGTTAATACGCGATAAAATAATTGTCACTGTTTATTAAGTAATGTTTTAACCAATAGAAACACATCAGCGTGCATGGCCCTAGTTTATTTCCTGGTTTTACTTTAGATCTTCCTCTTTTCATGCTCCACTTTACACAGGTAAATATCTCAGGGAGCCATTGGCTGATGTTGATGATGGACACCTCTGTCAATGGTCAGTCAGGAGAATCCAGGGATAAGCCTCCACGTTGGTGCTGAAAATCTGTAGGATTTCCCAAATTTCTGGTTAAAAGAAAAACTCCAAAACATCCAAGTGACAGAGATATTTGCTACCTGATTTACCTTACCTTCACAGGGGCAGAATTAAAAGCGTACAAGCCAGATTAGAGGCTCATAAATATGATCTTAACCTGTAAAAGGAGCCCGAAGCAAAGTATTTCCTCTTCATGTCAAAGCTGAGTAAGAAATGATGCAGGTGCAGAGAATGTTAACGTGATGTAAAAATTAGGGATTTCTCAATGATATATTTTAGAGCCTGACCGTATGGATTTTTGGAGGCGACCCCACTTCCGATATTTAGTAGAAAAAATTCTGATAATCAATTAATGGGCCAATTAATTTTTAAAAAGTGTATGAAAAAAAAATAGTGTGTTTGTTTTAAATTAGTATTTTTCTTTCTATAGAGCATGCGTTAATGTAGCTACCAGTTATGCTAATGATTTTATCTTTAGACTTAGACCATAGGCGTATGCTAAAGGTACGTAGGTGCCAGGGTTCTCCGATCCGGTCCTACGAGGGCCGCAATCCAGCAGGTTTTCCATGTATCCCTGCTTGGTTGGGTCACTTAGCTAACTTTGGTATGCTACATGTATACATATTGGCTTTTGAGGGGGGGGAAGCGGTTGAATAAGCAGCATTATTACAGACTGTTTTTATTTATTTATTTTGTTTGTTTGTTTTGTAAAAGCCAGATTTTTTCATGTTCTATTTTTTTTCTGCCAGCAGGGTGTGCTCCCGCCCCCCAGCAGCCCGACTTTCTGTCCCAGATTCGTGTCTACATCAGTCAGTTGCACTCATTCATCAAATAAAAGTAGGACTTAAATCTGTGCGCATGAACATTTCCACGCACGGTTCGGCATTTATTCATTTGGACGTGAGCGTGGGATACGATCAAATCTCACGACAGGTCTGAGATCGTGTACGCGAGTCAGTGTGGGTTAGTGGTTCAGCGCAACTGGAAATAATTGTTAAGCAAACCCCAAACTGTCATCGTAGAATAAGCAGCCACATATTCAGTACTCAGAATTAACCCATTTGCAAAAGAAAAAAGAGCATATTAAAAACTTGATTACACTGCGTGGAGTGCCCACCGATGATCTCAAACAGAAAAACAGCCGAAGCCCAGACATGACAGTCAGATTAGCTGTCAGGCCCATAAATCATTATTCGCTACAAATTAAAGTAATGTCAAATACTAACAGAGATCTGTGTTTGCAAACAAACTCATCATACCTATTTTCACTCTCGGGAGTATCACTCCGCTGGCAAACCCTGCCATAGAGCAGGTGCGCGCGCGCACACGTGCACAATGGAGCGCATATAACATATATTCATATAACAAAACCCGGAACACACCAATACTTAGCTGATGCAGGTAAACACAGGAAACGGTTTGCAGTTTCAAAAAGTTTTATTCGCTGTTTTTTAATGCTTTTATTGATCTTATCGTGTTTATATTTTAAAGTGTGCAAAGTAAAGAATTGTGACTTTCCAGGCATGAGCTGTTCTTCAAATAAAAAACGAATAAGATTAATAAAACATTATATGGACATATACACGTGCTAATTATTGAGAATTTTATTCATATCAGTCTGTTCAACAACGACGAGCTATTAACTGCCCTCCATGGTTTGATTTCACGGGGCGAGGCCTCTGGACCACGAATAATTAACATGTAAATGACGGATTCAGCCGCCGCAATTATCAAGGCCCGATCATTCCTACGCTAAATCAGTCGGATACGAACGTTTCATTGATCACACGTGGATCCAATCGTGCGCTCATTTCCACGTTGGTTTGATAAACGAGGGCCACTGTGTTAGTTCGTCTGGTGTGTGTGCATCTCACAAATTTTAACTAAATTACATAAAATAAATCAAAGTAAAAAAAATGATAAATCATATCAAACGAAAGCAAACATTTCTGCAGGTGTTTATTTGTTGTTATGTCGTATTTGAACACATGACCTATTCAAACACACCTTTACATCTGGTCGTCAGAGCGGTGCCTGACACCATCAGTTACCATAGCAACGGCTATGTGCAGAGCAATTACAAAACATCCCATGATGCACTCTGTCTGTTGCAGGCGCTGCAGAGAGGGGGAAACGCAGACAGAGCATGCCCAGTGGCTCCGTCATGGACACACCCACCACCAGAGTGACGGTGAGCACACACACACACACGCTTCCCCTTGTGCATCGGCCTGCTGTTTCCATGGAAACAGGAGCTCAGCTGCTACCAAATGCCAATCGGTTGAGCAGCTCTATCTGCAGGTGAGACGTGACATTACAGCTGACTTCTGAGGGTTCTGGTCCTAATCGGCCCGATGTGATATAAAGATCAGTTACTGCTGCGCATGATTAATAATATAAACATCTGACATGTTTTATCTAAGGTCTAGCAACAAAACTCATAAAATATATTTATTGATTCTTTATTGCTCCTTTATTGACTTGATATATGATGACACAACGATAAAATACAATAGAATGTAAAAATAAGATAATATGAACAAATAAATCAAATTTTGGATCTAATGAATTGATTGAAATGTAGCCTACTAATCCCTTACTCCTTCTTCTCTTCCTCTTCTTCAGGGTTACCTGTCCCGCAGGTTGAAGCAGTCTCTTCGTCGGACTCGATCACAGCCCAAACTGTCCCGTCACAGCAGTGTGAAGGCAGACATGATCAGAACCGCTGACACCAGGTAACATGCTGACACACTACCAATAACTGATCAGTCAGTAAATACTGCAGTCACTCACTGCTCAACAGCTCTTTGCTGATCACAGGAAAACCTTAGCCACCAATCAGCAGTCAGTCAGACCTGCTAGATGCAAGGGGACACCTGTGCCGTCCTGGGTCCTGTTTCGGATCCAGGAGCTTTAGTTGATCCGGTTTTATTTCACTTTGCTTAGCACATCTCAGTTCTACTAATCTGAGAAGATTTATCAAACAGAAGTTCTCTCTGTTCTACATGGTATGTATATTTTAAAACAAACTTGAGTAATTCACTACACTTTCAGAGTACAAGGGTTCAAGCAGCTCCACTGCTCTGTGATTTGCCTCATCTCTAGTGGACAATGATTGAAATTTGGGCCTAAACAAAATTTGCGGTTCTTATTGTTCTTCTTGAAAAAACCTCAGTGACAGGAATGGAGCAGCGGATATGATCTACTGGTTCTCTCCTCAGAAGAAGGTGGCCATTGTCTTCTGGATTTCTTCAATGAGTGTGTCTGGAGCATGAATGCATCAGGGTTACTGAAAATTAAATACCACCCTTTGTAAGAAAACTCTGGATGAACCCAAATCCATATATACAGTCAGATGCTAAACTTTTGTTTTAAACCATTCCAGTTTTTATTCTAAAAATCCTCTGTGCCGAGAAAAACACTTAGATTGAAGGGTTGGCGGCTGTGTGTTTCTCTTCCTTCAAAATGCCCACAATGAAATCGCAATGAAAAGTCAGACATTTTTATATTCTGTTAGACCTGCTGTAACTTAAATTACGCCAGACATTAATCATGTCTTCTCGCCAACAGAAAATTCATCACATCTTTTCTCTCTAACAGAACTTTCATCACTTCTTCTCTCTAATAGAACATTCATCTCATTGGTTCTCAAATGAAACATTCATCACATCTTGTTTCCAA
>JBAMHW010000012.1:31584676-31595010 GCA_037177495.1 Rhadinocentrus ornatus | reverse complement strand
ATCACTTCTTCTCTCTAATAGAACATTCATCTCATTGGTTCTCAAATGAAACATTCATCACATCTTGTTTCCAACGGGACATTCATCACATCGTCTGTCCAATAGAACATTCTTGACATCTTCTCTCTAACAGAACATTTATCACATCATTTTTCCAACGGAACATTCATCACATTGTTTGAGGAGATGAGGGAAGAAGGTTGGACATGATGTGAGGAAGAAGAGATTATATGAAGAAGTAGGAGACGGTGTGAGGAAGGAGGAGATGAGGGGAGGGAGTAGGACATGATATGGGAAAGGAAGAGAAAGTAGCTGATGTGAGGATGGAAGAGATGAGGGGAGAAGGTAGGAGATGATGTGGAAAGAAGGAAGAGAAGAGGGGAGGAGGTATGAGATGATGTGAAGATGAGGGAAGAAAGTAGCTGATGTGAGGAAGGAGGAGATGAGGGGAGAAGGTGGGAGATGATGTGGAAGAAAGGAGGAGAAGAGGGGAGGAGGTATGAGATGATGTGAAGATGAGGGGAGAAAGTAGCTGATGTGAGGAAGGAGGAGATGAGGGGAGAAGGTAGGAGATGATGTGAGGATGGAGGAGATGAGGGAAAGAAGTGGGAGATGATGTGAGGAAGAAACAGATGAAAGGATGAAGTAGGAGATGATGTGAGGAAGGAGGAAATGAGGGGAGGAAGTAGCTGATGTGAGGATGGAAGAGATGAGGGGAGAAGGTAGGAGACGACGTGGTGAAGGAGGAGATGGGGGAGGAAGTAGGGCAGCTTCTCTGTAGGGAGGGGCAAGTGGTGACAGAGCAGGGGGCGAGCCACATAGAAACAGACAGAGAGAGCGAGCAGCAGCTTTGTATTGAGGCTGCAGACAGACTGAAGCATCAGCTGCTAACACGCATACTGACACAGACACACACACACAAGCAACATTCGACAGCATCAGGATCAGCAGCTCCTCCATCTTCCTCCTGTTTGCTGCTGAGAGAGGACATGGCTACATAACTCTTGTCCTCTGCTGTCCTCCTCCTTTCAGAATGCTCGGTGAGTCTTTTTCCCCGTCTTTGTCCTCTGAATAGGCGAATGTGCTGCAGTGTGTGTGTGTGTGTGTGTGTGTGTGTGGAGGGGATGCATTCACAGCAGCGTCTTCTACCTGATTTGCATGTCCATGTACACTGCTTATGTGTGTGTGTTAGCCTGCCTGCAGTCTGCACACTGTTGGCCTGCTCTCTTAGCATATGGCTATGCTAACACACACTGTTAGTTAGCATGTTTAGCTAAACAATGATAAGCAACACACACGCTGTGGCAGCATTAGCAATATGAGCAGCTTGTGGAGATGATGAGCAGATCAGCTAACAGGGCAGAACCGCCTCCTCCACCTGAGTGTGTGTGTGTGTTCTGGAGGTTTTGTTGATGTGTGATCCTGAGTAGGTTCTTCTTCTTCTGTGGTGCAGGAACAGATCTGAACTGGACTTGGTTCTGGTTCCAGAAAGCATCCTCATGTTCCTTCAGATTGTTCTGAAATGTCCACATCTCGCTCAGCTGATTCTCTTCTTCATCATTTCAGTGAAAACAAAATGATGATTCATGACATATGAATGATGTCATCATTCATATGTCATGTTCTGGTTCAAGTTCTTTGTCGTCCTCTTTGATGAGGTTTGGACCACAGCGTTCTTCTCTGTGTTGATGTATCATGGTTGAAGTGGAGCTTCATTCATACTCTGGGTCCTGCAGATGTCCACAGTTTTTAACCTTGAGAACAAGTTGTTGTGTTTTTATCTGATACAAGCCACATCTGAGCAGCACCAGAAGTCCAAACTTCAGATTAAATTCCCATTTACCAGAACCAGTTCACATGCAGAACATTGTTTGGGAGGTTGGAATATTTCTTTTCAGGTTGTTACAGGGAATATTCTGAGCAGCCAGACTGGATCCAAAGATCTTGTCTCTGTTGTAGGACCTAATCAGGATTTTATAGTGTTGACATTCAGTACCAACAGTTAGAGGAAAACAGGGCCGATTACATCTTTTACAGAATATTTAATCTTGTCATTGTGAGGCCTAATTTTTCTGTCTTCTGTCCGAAATCACATACCCACAATAAATTAAGTAGATCATCACAACTTCCATGACTGTTTTTATAATTGTGGTCTGCTGACCATGAAAGCTGACATGTGAGATTTCTACAAAAGTGTCAGAATCATTAAATGAGTAAATTCACCTGTTGTTGCTGAAAAAGTTATCTCTGAAATAAAATAGAATCCCACTATATTTAGAGTAAAAATAACATTTGGATGATAAGATAGTAGCCCAATTTATAAAAGAAGTAGGAAAGTAATGTCTGATGAGTAAAAGTAGAAGCTAAAAAAGTGAAGCTGAGCAGTTCTACAAATGTTTTAACACAGGCATGTCCATGCTGACCTACCTAAATGTGCCCAAATGTGCCATTTGACCTTTCTCAGGTACCCGAGTAGGAAACTACTTATTTTTCACTGATTAAAAAATACCTCGGCAACCCATTGGTTGATTTTTATGAACGACACCTTTATCAATCAATCAGAATCCAGAAAATGAAGGGATTACACCCAATGGTGATAATTCACCAAAGAAATACCAATAGTGTTCCTGAAGGAAGTAAACCCGAAGCCTGTATATTGTGCATACTTCGCTGTAAATCCCACCTCGTCTTTTTCTAAACTATTGATTCCTTCATGATTAATTTCAAACTAATGCCGAGTTATAAGACAACACATTAGCAGCATTTTTTTCAAACTGGAATATACCTTTTGCCCAGAACTGTCAGTCATGTGACTTACTGATCTGTTTTCCCAGATCCAACATATTATCCCAGATATTCCTAGAGATTAAAGGAATTCCTGTTTCTACATCTTTATTACAACCAGCAGCAGTGTAGCATATACTGCCCCCTCTAGTGACTCTACAAGGACAAGTTTATTTACATCAGATCAGTTCATGAAAACAAGTCAGATTCATGCTTCTTTGTGAAGCACGACTGAACTTGGACATATTTTCTCAGTGAAGCGTCCCACATTGGCCATGGCTACATGGTGTGTTTTTTTGTTTGTTTGTTTTGTTTTTATTTGGTATTGTTTCTGTAATCAGCCAACTGATGTTTCAAGCTTCCCGTTGAGTCAACTGAGCTCCTTATTGAATTATTGACAGACAAGCTTTTTGGCCAAACATGTTGCTCCCAACAGTTATTCTGGATGTAAATCTGCTATTTCCTTTTCTCCCTGCACTTCATCACTGATTGTTTAAAATAAATCGGGCTTACTTCCACATATGATTTATTTTCTAACACACTCTTTATGTAGAAATCTCCCTTTTACTTGTAACTTCCTGATGTTTATCCTGTCAGCTGTTGTTCACATCTTCTGCTGCTGTATTGTCTTTAACTCTGTAAAGACATCAAGAGTGTTTTGGTTCTCAAACATCAGCAGTATCTGCTTGTTCTGCTGAAATACTGCTGGATCACAACCTGTAATTGCTTAAAATGGAGAGTTTCAGTGTTTGAGGAGACGATGAGCTCTGGAAAATCTTCACTAAATAAAGGTATCAGAGATGTTTGTTACCAGTTAGCAGCCATTAACTGCCATGTCTGTCTCTGCTACATGCTACATGAGACATTAAAAAGTTCTTTATTTCAGTTTCTTACTGGAATCATAGGCATAAAATTGGGTAAGCATGGTAAGGACATGTCTTTAACAATGTCCAGGAAGTCATGACATCGGTGTTCTCTGTTCTCTCTGCAACAAGCGATCGCTGCTAGTGATTTGGGGATTGATACCAAAATATTGATACCAGCTTATTATCATATTGACCCGAATATAGGACGAGGACTTTTTCCTTTAAAATAAATGTAAAAAAGGGGGTTGTCTTATAATCGGGGTCTAACCTCTGGGGTCGCCTCGTGACCGCAACAGCAGAGGGCGCCATCTGTTTGCAAAGCCATTGACCTCTCTGTGACTGAGGTCATCTGTCAATCACAGCAAAGAAGAGACGGGAGATGAAAATGGAAATGGAGTAGCGTGGTGATTGTCCAGAGCAGAGTGGATCGAAAGTAGGGCAAGTTAACAGACAACTGAGGCAGAGTTATGATGCTAATTTTAAAATAATGGTGGTCAATGCAGCGGAAGCGTCAAACAACTGTCAGGCAGCGAAGAAATATGGAATTACAGAGTGTAATGTCCGAAGATGGCGTGTCTAAAGAGACCGCCTAAAAATGCTAACAGTAAGAGAAAAGCTTATCGTGGTCCTAAAAATGGCCGCTTCCAAGAGATTGACAGGAGGGTATGCGAGTTTGTTTTTGAGAAATGTAATGAAGGCATGCCCATTACCAGAGCTATCATCCAGCTTAAAGCCTTGGACATTGCCAGGGAGTTCGGCTGACAAGCCAGCTACAGGTGTTGGATGTGGTGGTTAACAAGCCTTTCAAGGATAATCTGCGCAGGAGGTGCACCGGGTGGCTCCTGTCCGGTGATCAGGCACTCACACCGTCTGGAAAAATTCAAAAGCCAGCTGTACGTCGGCTTTGGAAATGGATCCTCCAGGCATGGGATGAAGTAACACCAGAGAGCATCATCAGTGGATTTAAAAAGTGCTGCATATCAAATGCATTGGATGGCAGCGAGGATGATGTTCTGTGGGAGGAGACAGGGTCACAGCGTGAGAGTGGGAGTGAGCCCAGCGAGGCAGAGTAAAAACCTCAAGCAGACGTTTGATAAGACATCTGATGAGCAAAGTTCTGACAATTTTCATTCTAGTTGCAGCACTGCAAGACTTTAAGTTGAATGTTTTATTGTAGTGGTAGCCTGTTACGCTACTGTTCAGTATTGTTAACTGACAAGTCGTTTAATGCAATATTGTGTTCTCAGCTTTTTTTTTCTTTGTCAAACTGCTTGACAAATTTATCTCAGTACTCGTATTTACAAGTCTAAATTGCTAAGTGGTTTGTTTACATTTAAGCTTTGCATATGCAATACCGATTATAGTGATTGCATTTATAGCCAAAAATTATTACATATTTAAACGAATTTTTTTTCTTCAGAATTTCAATTAAAAAAGAAAGTTTCTATCAAACAAAGTAAATTTTGTTTGTCAGTTTTGTTTTTGTTTTTTTAAGATTAGTCTTGGAAAGAGGGGGGTCGTCTTATAATCAGGGTCGTCCTATATACGGTATGTTCTAGAATCACCTTTCATGTTAGAATATCAACATTTTTGGGATGTGGGGTAAAAATCCAGTTTATCATGATCTGGAATACAGTGGAAAGTAACAATGATATCCTGATCTTCTCTAAATCAGACCCATTTGACAGGAACTACTTTATCTTCCGCCTATAGTCATATGTGAAATTGCCCAGCGTAGCGGTGCAGCAGCGCATCTCTCACTCACTCAGGCTGTAGCATCACATGTGGAGCTGAACAGCGACAGTGCGATGTATGTTGTGTGTGGGAAGACATAGAAGTAAATGTAGCTACACCACAAACCTTGAAAATCTGAGAGTCAACCATAACACAGTATGTAATTAAATTAACAAAGCTCTGGTTGTTTTAATCCTACATATACCTTACAAGATCAGACCTTAGTCTGATGCCTGGACAGGTATTAATCAGTTCAATATTACATAAAATCAAGACCCTAAAAAAGGACTCATTTGTACCACCCTTTTCCTGGTCAATGCCCCTACCTGTTTCTATCTAAAGTTTTCTAGACCTGAACCTGCGCAGCTGAAGCATAAATGCTTTCTACCACCTGTCAGCCCCTTTGTTAGAGAGCTCCCTTGATTTGTATTTCAGACGTCAACATCTGCACTGCACCAATGATTTAGAGAAGACATCCCCTTGTTTCTGTGACAGTGACATTGACATGAATCTGATTGGTATGAGGACTGATAAATGTTACTTTAACCAAGAACAATACTTTTGGGTAAATATGTGCCATTGTGAACCATGAACTGCTAGTTTCCTCCTATGAACAATTTACAAACAAGAGAAATGATGCTAGCTACAGAAAAGCCAATCAGCTCATCATCGAGAACCGTCATGATTCACAACAGGATAGGAAGGGGGAGGAGGAGGCTGCCTCGCTGTGCAGAGGGCAGAAGACCAGAGCAGCAACGTTTGTGCAAACTACGTTAAAAGTTTTTTTTTTGTTTTTTTAATGTTAGAGAAGTGCAGGTGTTGAAACCTCTCACCAGTAAAGTGTGGGGATTAAAGCCTCCTCATCTCCCACGAGTGTGATGCCCTCAAATCCATGCATAGAGCCAGTAAACTCACTTTTTCCATATTGTCTGTAGACACCTCCATGTGTAGCCGCCATTGAAGAGGGGTGTTGTGCATGCATAAATTTTTTTAACCCAATTACATAAATTTGTTACTGCCGTTAATGCGTTAATTAAGACCATTATTTTTTTCTATCAGTTTTTCTTTTTTTCCCCAAAAATTCTTGCTCACTGGCTCTGAACACAGACATATAGTATATGCAGACGCCTGCAGTCCATATTTCTTTCTCCATGTCTCGTCCTGCTGCAGCTAATGTCTGATGTAAACAAACAGGCGAGAGCGGCTTTATTAAAATGAAGACGTTTTCTGACTGGCACTTAAGAAGAACTATTTTTCCTCTTGCAAATGGGCAGAAAACTGTCATGAATGGCGGCAGAGGTGAGAACCCAAATGCAGGCAGTCAAGGCAGGAGGCAGAGCGCTGCACGGGCTGAAGCTGGACCTCCATGGAGGCACATTGGTTGCGGCTGGGTCCTAGGAAGGTGCACAGACTGGAGCGGATCTCTAGTAGACAAACAGATGATAACATGATGTCTGGAAGGCAAGCAGGAGGTCGCACAGACAGGAGCTGAGTCTCTAGGGTGCGCTGTTGCATCCACAATATGGTGAGCCCAGGTGCCAGAGGCAGAGCATTCTCCTCGGCGGCATGGACCACAGACGGCGACCAAGGAGCCATCTCCTCGGCGGCGTGGACTACAGGTGGCAGCCAAGGAGCCATTTCCTCGGCGCCATGGACCACAGGCGGCGGCCAAGGATCCATCTCCTCGGCGGCGTGAACCACTGGCAACGGCTAAGGAGCCATCTCCTCTTTGCGCCATGGACCACAGGCGGCGGCCAAGGAGCCATCTCCTCTTTGCGCCATGGACCACAGGCGGCGGCCAAGGAGCCACCTCCTCTTGGCGGCGTGAACCAAGAGCAGGTGAGGAGTGTCGCGACCTGAGACCATCTCTGAGTCAAGAACCAGAGGCAGAAGAGGAGCGTCTCGACCATAGACCCCCTCAGGAACAGGAACCAGAAGAGAGGCGTCTTGACCAGGGACCCCCTCAGACAGGAGTCATAGGCTTGGAGAGGAGCGTCTCGATCGGAGACCCACTTGGAGCCAGGAACCACTGGAGGCTGCGTGGACCTTGGTGCAGGCATTGGAGGCTGCAGAGCCGGGCATCAGGCGCTGAAGCACCGGAGCAGACCTGGGAGCTGGCGATGGGCGCTGAAGCACCGGAGCAGACCTGGGAGCCAGCATGGGGCGTTGAAGCACCGGAGCAGGAGGCGCGCAGTTGCACGCAGATGCCACGCAGATGCCACGCAAGCATAAATCCGCCTTAAGAAGGGAGAGACAAGCTTCATCCTTGTGTTTAGCAGAGCAAAGATTTTGGCATCCCAAGAAGGAGACCTTCCTTGTTCGCTCTTTAAAATGAAAAATTCAGTAGTTTAGCTATCTCCGGACCCACACCGAGTAAAGATCACATGGAGACAGTTAAAGTCACACTGTTTTTCAACCCCCCTTTCACTCTCAAACGGGACCAACACTCACTCTGACACACACTCACACACACAAGCATCAAGCACCCTCTCTCAAAGTATATCATCCATGACCTCACACATTCTCTAACACGCACACACAGATCTGTTTTCATTCAACTCCTCATACACACTCACATACAGACATCCAGCTATCTTAAATGTTTACATATAGAGACATACACACACAAACAGCTCCACTGTCTTTTCTGCTCAAAACAAAACACACACAGGCTGATTCACACATACACACATAAAATTGTTGGTTTCACTCCGAGACGTTCAACACACTTAGAAACATACACACAGAGACGCAGGTCTCAGTCAGCACTTTTCACTGCAGTAATTCATCTCTTTTCAACTTTTTGTCTTTATCTGTTTTGCCTCTTACTAACACACAATCTTCCATTGTCAAAAATCCTTACAAATCCTACCTTTTTTTGTCTATTAGTTCTTAACCACAGGCCGGGGTTCCACTCTTGCTTTTTAATTTGTACCTATAATTACTCTAAATTGGAGTCCAGACGACATACAAACTACGAAGGTACTCTTTACGTCTTATCATTCAAAGAATTCTTAGGCCATTTAATTCCAATTTTGCATAACTTCCCATAAGTGCCCGTATCCGTCACTTTGACACTCCAAAACCTCACACTTCACTGTTTGCTGAGGCTTGAACACTTTTTTTCTTGTCACAATTCAGGACTCCCTGTCCTGACTATAAACTTCAACACTTTATCACTTTTTATCTACTTCTCATTATTTAGAAAATGTCAATTACTGCAGGTACCTCAGTCATCCTTAAATTTTCTCCACTAATTCTCTACGTCAAGTTATCTGAGCTCTTTTTCTGTTTTCTTCTTCTCTCTACTTTATTTTTACTAAATTTTCTAAAATTCCTCAACTACTTATCTTATGCCCCCCTGTTTATGTGTTGCCTTCAACACAAACCTTAAATTTAAACAGAGCCTTTTGCTTCAGCATTCTATCACACAGTGCTCCACGCATGTCACACACACAGGAATCTTTTCAGAAGTGCACAGACATCTCACAGCCTCTCCAGACAGATTCAAACAGAGTCATACTCACCCTTCTTTGAATCTGCTGGTGCGTGCTGAGAAATGAAGAGAAGCTGGACACTGGATCTGCCTTGGTTCCGTGATGCCATTATGTAGTTAGTATTTTAAGCAGGTGTTATGACCAAGTACTTTCAGGTAAAATAAAAGCTCTGGACATCAGCTTTATGTATAAAAAATGATGGTTCATTACAAAAAGTGACATCTTAAACAGATATCTGCAGAAGATCTGGAGGTCCTGGGTTCAGAATAAAAAGACCTGAAGACCAGGTGTGGGCTGTGGTCTTATATACTCTGTAGAGAAAGACATTCTTTAGGTCTGAAATAAGCCAATCATAACCAGACACAAATGTTTACATATAGGATGTTCATGTGTGCTTCTCCGAATTTCATGTTTACATCCTGTACTAGGAACTTCTCTAAGTTGAAGAGTACAGTCCTTTAGGACAGACCCTTATAAGGAAACCGTCTACTGTAAATGTGTCTTACACAATGCTATGTTTAGATACTCCTAGAAGCCTATAAACCTGTCCACACACGGAGTCTAAAGCAAATAGCAGTCTGCTTACAGCTGCAATGAATTATAGTCCTATCTATGTCATTTTAGTTAATTCTAATTATGAAAAGCTAAAAATGAGACCCTTCATGGTCATAGAAATGATTTTACTGAGCTGTTAGCTGAGATTCTGGACTTTCTTTGGATTCCACACGTCTATAGTTACATTTACAGACCAGACAACACACCTGTGAAACCGGATGTTAACCCTTTAACTCCTGGTAGTAGAGGGTGCAGGCGCAAGAGTTTAAACTAAACAGTCAAGCTAAGAATGAAAGTTAGAGAATTTATGAGCAAGAATTATCGTTAAGGAGCTTGATTCTAAAACGTACTGCCCTCTGTTATAGTGCCACCTAGTGGCTGCCTCTAGGTATGGTCCGAGCCTTGTGAATGGCTTCATCTATACATGGTTTAGGCTGTTCAAGACTTTTCTGAGAGGAAGAAAAGAAAAATAATTGAAAAAAAAGAAGTGATTTCAATAGAGTTCCATCACGTTGGAGTGCTGGGAAAGAAAAAGACTGTAGGAATTTATCTGGAATATCAGAAGAAGATGATGGACATTTTATCAGATGATCGCAAATTTAAAGTAGAAAGTGATCGTGTTAACAATAATGATGTTGAAAAGAGGGTATCCAACAAATTACATACATTATACTACATGGTTATATTTCTGAGACCCAGTTTAAATCGCTGAAGCCAATTGGGGCGGAAACACCTTGCATGAGGGGTTCTCCTAAAATTCACAAATCTGGATGTTCACTCAGACCAATTTTGTGCATGTAAAAATCAGCTTATCGTTGTCTGGCTCGCTGGTTAGTTGATATATTGGATCCTGTACGGAAAGTTCTAACACCACACAGTTTAAAAGATTCTTTTGAGT
>JBAMHW010000012.1:31567388-31579242 GCA_037177495.1 Rhadinocentrus ornatus | reverse complement strand
CAGTCAGTAAAAGAACGTGTGAAAAGTAGCTTCAGTCATTCATTCTAAGACCCAGCAGAGTGGGACAAAGACTGGAGTCTGGAGGTCTAGAAGTGATGCAACGCTAATGAAACACGCAGGAGGTGGAGTTTTTTTTCACAATGCTTTTTTTGTAGTGTTGTCCCAACTTCTGTCCAGACGGTCATTATTTCCTGCAACTCCTTTGCCTCCAGGTTAATAGCCTTGATTGTGTCCCTCTGCACCTGCAAGACTTCCTCTGAGGACATGGTTGCTGTGAACCCAGCTGGAAATCCCAGGAATTGCTAGAAATATTATTTAACACTAAATAAACTGTTACAAATCCCAGTTGTATCTGTACATGTTTGTTTTATAAATTAAAATAAAGAACTAAATTGCCAGCATCACCTGGTGCCTCTGGCAGGTCTAGCCCTCTGACACGGCGTTGACAGCATCTGCCACCGGCTGCACTCCTTGGTATTTCTGACCCTACTGATGACCTCGCCGTCCCCACCAAATAAAACCTTTTCACATTTTTCAATGTGAAAAAATCCAGATCTCAGTCTTACATTCTGAAAAAAATCTGTTTCTTCGCTCTTTTCCCCTCCTGAACCATCATGGAAATTATATGATGAATATTTATTATAGGTGTTCACCTGACCTTTTATAGACGCCATAAGGATGTGGCAAGGCGCTCCCTCACATCCGCCAACTTTAGAGTTGATTGTGGTTTATAAACTGAAACAGGTGTGGGACGTGCGTGCGCACGCTTTTATAAATCTGAAAGTTTTTGTGCGCCGCATTTCCTGTTTTCTCTACGTACGCTACCTGTTGTCTGCTTTGCTACGCACAGTTTTATAAATGAGGCCCCTGGTCCTATCAAGTCTCCAGTTTGCGCATGGTGGTGATCCCTCTTCTGTCTCACTGTGTCTCCTGCTCTCTCCACATCTGTTTTTTAGGGAAGTCGTCGATTCCGATGGTTCGAGTCAAAGCTCGTTATCAGAGTATCGTTATCCTACCGATGGAGCAGTACAAAGAGTTTGCAGAGTACATCAGCTCCAACTACCTGCTTCTCTGCTCCACCCTGGAGGCCTCGATTAGCCTGAGAGCTAAGGAGGAACTGGCTGCTGCGCTTGTGCATATCCTTCACAGCACCGGCAAGGCTAAGGTGGCTCCACCCACTGCACCTGACTCCATACATCTGCACCTTTCCACACCCACCATTCCTGACTTCACCTACTAAGTCTTAAAGCATACTAATTACATGCACACGTGATTATTAACTATTATGAGCTGGATTTTACTCCACACATCAGAAATATGACAAAAACTGGATTTTATCATCTTTAAAACATCGCCAGAGTGCACCCATTTCTCTCTCTTGCCAGCACAGAGGTGTTGATGCATGCTTTTATTTCTAGTAGATTAGATTATTGTAATCCCCTGCTCTCTGATCGTCCCAAAAAGTCCATTTTGAATTACAGCTACTTCAGAACTCCGTGGCACACGTGCTGACGAGGACCAGAGGGCGGGAACACATTACACCAGTTTTAAAATTGCTGGATTTTATCAGACTTTCTTTAAAATTATGAACCCTCGCGGACCCTAAGGTCCTCTGAGGACCAAGACATATGGTGAGGCCTCTTTCCATTGTTACGGCCCTCGACTGTGGAACAGCCTGCCAGAGAGCCTCAGGGCTGCAGAGACCATTGATGTTTTTAAAAAGAGGCTTAAGACCTACCTTTGTAGCTTAGCTCTTTACTAAATTTTATTTGATCTTAATTTATTTTACATAATTTTATTTCACGTTATTTTATTTTAATTCTCATTTTACTCAACTGTATTACTTCTTATTCATTTATTCATTCATTCTTAGTTGTTCTTATTGTTTCTTAAGGTTATTTAATCTTCATTTTAACTCCATTGTTTTCCTCATGGGGATCCTCCACGCTTGGGGTTTGTCCTGCTTGGTCTGGAGGATTTTGCCGCAAGTGTGTGAGAGACTTTAATGAGTGTTTCTTTATTGTTATGTAATTTTACTTTCATGTATGTAAAGGCTTGTTTTATTTCTGAACTGAAATATGCATGAATGCTTTTAATCATGTAAAGTACTTTGTGTTGCCTTTGGCACGAAAAGCGCTTAATAAATACATTTAGATTTGATTTGACATATCACTAAGTGGTGGGAAGTCATGCAGTGTGATGAGGTGGCAGATAGGGTGATAGGTTAACAGGAACTGAGTTATTCATTGGGTGTTATATGGAGCTGTTATACAGCCTGGTGGCTGCGGTAGCTCCTTCCTCCACTTGGCCGACATCCGTCTGTCTGCCACCTCCTTGATGGAGTCCAGTGAGCAGCCCAAGACAGATCCAGCTCTCTTGACCAGTTTTTTAAGTCTCCCTGTCTCTGTCTGTGCTGCTCCCTCCCCACCACATAATGGTGTAGAAAGCTGCAGAGGCCACAACAGTGTCATACAATGTCTGGAGCAGAGCTCCATGAACACTAAAGGACCTCAGCCTTCTCAGCAGGTGGAGGCCCTTCCTGTATAAGTTGTCTGTCCATTCCAGTTTTTTGCTGAGGTGAACACCTAGGTACTTAAATGAGTATGTGATTTACTTAATAATCACATCAGAGGAAGAAACCTCCCCCTCTGCACCACCCCTTAGACTCATAGTGCTAACATAAACCAGAACTTAATAAACCAACTCATCAGGAACATAACAGCGAGTACTGTCATTTAGCTAACACCTTTGGATTTATAACTGCTAAGGAAGCTCTACAAGATCTGTTTTAGCAAGAACATGAACTCCCATGTGTCTTTGCAGTTGCACTCACTAAGAATGCTACAATATATTTTTTAATTCTTCTTAAGCCTCCACTTTAGTTGTTGCTCACTTGGGGAAGTAAAATTAAATTAGGATACTTGATTAATCCAGTGAGGTGAAATAATAGGTTAGTTTTTAGTAAGGAGCAGCAACTTTTCCATGTCAGCATCAGTTAATCTGTGGTCCACCTCAAGGTCTTTGAAAGACAGCTGTGAACGTGCACTCAGCAGGATTACTGACTCCTGGGTTGACTTAGACACTTCTTCTCACCCTGGTTTGGTCTTCATGAACTCAATTAAGCCAGAATGCTCTGAGAAACCTTGGTCAAGCCCCGCTTTCTTTTCTTATAACTTGATTCTACTTTTGTGAAACAGGCTCCTGATCTCAAAATTAACTATGTTTTTAGTTTTTCTTACATCCTACACATTTGACAACTCGATCTGGTCTATCCCTATGTGCCCCCTAGTGGAATCCTCCGGTATCCTCCGGCGTAGTAAACATACAAGTATGTGAACAATTACACTCACAATGTAGCTGGTTGCCTATGTGAACACAGCAGGTATATTCTCAGCCTTTCTCTGCACCTTACTACACCCATGATACCTGACTCCATCCAATGCACCGGACTTCATCTACTACCCCTTACAACGCCCACTATGCCTTTTTGCAACGAAACTTCATACACCTTACATTATCTTCACCTACTATACCTGAATCAACTCTCTACCTCTACTGTACCTCCTCTAATTACAAATCACTCCACCGAAAGCACCTGACTTTACCTCCTCACAGTATTACACCTACTACACCTGACTCCACCCAAAACACTTTACCACAATTACTCCATCTGAGGATTGACTGTGGAAATACAACAAAGATCAGGGTTTACCAAACCAAAGCGTTCTATCCCAAGCTGGACCCCAATGTAGAAAAGGGGCTTTAGTGACTCCACAAAGCTCCGCCCTCTACGCATGACTCCACCATCTCTGTCTAACTCCACCTGCCCACTGATTTAATTTCTTCCCCTTATGATTCCATCTACCATCTTCACCTGATGATACCACCAAATTCTGCCTAAATTATCCGTCTAAACTCACCTCTAACTTTTGTCTCTGCAGGATTTCTTGACTGACCTGATGATGTCAGAGGTAGACCGTTGTCGAGACAACGACCAGTTGATCTTCAGAGAGAACACGCTGGCGACCAAAAGTATCGAAGAATATTTGAAGCTGATTGGACAGAAGTACCTACAGGATGCCCTCGGTACACACACAAATAAACATCACACACACATAAAGTTCTCTGTGTTTTATGTATTTTAATGATACCTGGTGTTCAGGTGAGTTCATCAAAGCTCTGTACGAGTCTGATGAGAACTGTGAGGTGGACCCTCCTCGCTGTGCGACCTCTGACCTTGCAGAGCATCAAGCCAACCTGAGGATGTGCTGTGAATTGGCGTTTTGCAAGATCCTTGACTCCTACAGGTATGCACAGGTGCAGACTGATAAACATGTACAGACCATGTCCATTTCTACAAGTGTGTACTATGCACCTAAACTCAGGGTTTTCCCTCGGGAACTGAAGGAGGTTTTTGCATCATGGCGTCAGGAGTGCAGTAACCGGGGACGACCAGACATCAGTGAGCGTCTCATCAGTGCTTCGTTGTTCCTGCGCTTCCTTTGCCCGGCAGTGATGTCCCCATCACTGTTTGACCTGATGCAGGAATACCCGGACGAGCGAACAGCAAGAACCCTGACCCTGATTGCCAAAGTGATCCAGAACCTCGCCAACTTCAGCAAGTAAGCTAGGGCCTTTGCTCTGAAGGAGGTAGTTTCAGAATTTATCAGGAGTAATTGGATCTGATATGTTTGTGTTACGTGTCACCTGTTGCTCCAGGTTCGGCACTAAAGAAGAGTACATGTTGTTCATGAATGACTTTGTGGAGAGGCAGTGGAGCAGCATGCAGCGTTTCCTGCAGGAGATCTCAAATCCTGATGGACTGAACCATACAGCTGGCTTTGATGGATACATTGACCTGGGCAGAGAGCTGTCCAGCCTACACACTCTGCTGACTGAAATCGACCAGGTAATACACCTGACCAAATGTACCACACCTCCATTTTTACATGCATGCATACAGTATACAGTCCATGGTGTATGTTTTACATACATACATTTATTTCTAAAGTGTGCTGCAAGGAGGCAATAAATTAAAGTAGGTAGGATCAAACTGTTTGTTTTATTTTTTAAATACAGTTGATGCTTTGGGTAAAGACAACCCACCATCTATAAGAAAACTTTTTAGGCTGTTCAGAGGCTGTGCTCCTTATTTCTCCATTCACACTGAACTATTTCAAGACCTGTTATGATAAGCATCCATGGCAATGGAGTTGTTTGGATCACCTCATCAAGCTCTCCAAGACTAAATTAATGGGCAAAACAACACACCAAATCCCAAACGAGTTAAATAAGAAGTGAAGAGGATGCAGAACAGGATCACTAGCTATAAAAAAAAGGAGGAGCTTGAAGCGCTAACATGGACACGAAAATTACAAACAATTCAGTATTTTGTGTTTCACGGAAACAGAGGTACACAAACAACTTTTTTTCCATCACCGTTATCTCCAGGTGTGCCTATCAAAGCTCGGCCCTCTTCCTCGGATCCTCAGGGATGTGTCAGCAGCTCTTGTAAACCCAGGAGGCATGGCCAGTGTTGGAAGTGTTTCATCACCGGAGCCTCAGCGCGTGGTGTCTCCCCCCCCTTTGTCCCCTCCTCTGTCTCCTCCCCTGGCAGCCTGTAATCCCTCAGTTGGCCTGCAGGGCAGCGTGGGACTAGATGGAGGGTAAAAACTGTTGTCTAAGTCCTTTGTTTAAAATGGAAATGAAACAGTCAACCAAACTAACATTATTTACTAGATTTAGTCTTATTCTTATCAATAATTATATAACAAACATGACGAATATAAACATTTAAAAGAAAAATGTAGTGTCGTTTTAGTTTTCATAGCAAGGGTGCCCACATCTTGCAGTACTATCAGCTGTGACGTCACAAGGTTGGTTGGTGTTGCGGTCCTGATTACAGTCCCCTTGTCCGCATCAAAGTGAGAGCGATAACAGAATGAATAAATGAATGAATGAATATAAAAACAATTATTGGCACCTATATATGATTAAAAAAAAGAATATAAACCACAATAAAAATAGTCGAACACAAAAAGCAAGAATACTACAAATAAATTATACAGTAAAATATATAATAAGCAATAAGAAGATGCTATTATTTAAAGGTGGCGTTGCTGCTGACTGGCATTTAGAAGTCTTATGGCCTATTTGACAGTATGAAGCTGTCCCTGAGCCTGGTGGTACGACTTGAATGCTTCGAAACCGTCGGCCAGATGGTAGCAGACAAAACAGTTTTTGACTGGGGTGGCTGCGGTCCTTAATGATTTTGGTGGCCTTCCTCCATAGAGGTCCTTCATGGATGGCAGGAGCGTCCCGGTGATGTGCTGAGCAGTCACTGATGTGGACCCCAAGGAACCTGAAGCTGTTGACTCTTTCCACCGTAGCCTCGTTGATGGAAAAGGGCGCGTGTTCCTCCCTCTGCCTTCTCCTGAAGTCCAAAATCAGTTCCTTAGTTTTGTTGACGTTAAAATGGAGATTGTTGTCCTGGCACCAAGATGTCAGGCCTCTGACTTCCTCTGTGTAAGCCGTCTCGTCATTGCCGGTGATTAGGCCAATGACAGTCGTATAGTCAGCAAATTTAACGATGGTATTGGAGCTGTGGGTGGCCACGCAATCATGCGTGAACAAGGAGTACAGCAGAGGACTGAGCACACAGCCCTGGGGGGCGCCGGTGTTCAGAGTCAGGGTAGAGGATGTGGTGCCGCCCATCCGCACAGCCTGTGGTCTGCTTGTCAAAAAGTTCAGGATCCAGTCACAGAGCGTGCTGTTGAGCCCAAGGTCTCTGAGCTTGGTGAGAAGTTTGGAGGGCACAGTGGTGTTAAATGCTGAGCTGTAATCAATAAACAGCATTCTCACATATGTGTCCCTCTGGTCCAGATGGGAAAGAGCAGTGTGGGGGGTGAAGGCGATGGCAACTTCAGTCTATTGGGCCTGTAGGCAAACTGAAGTGGGTCCAATTAGTCCGGGATGGAGGAAGTGATGAATACTTTGACTAACTGCTCAAAGCACTTCATGATGGTGGAAGTGAGTGCTGCTGGGCGGTAGTTATTCAGGCAAAGGATTTTGGTTCTCTTGGGGACAGGGACAATGATGGTGGTCTTGAAGCATGTGGGTACTATAGACTGGAGCAGTGACATATTGAAAATGTCTGAAAAGGCATCTGCCAGCTGGTCTGCACACACTTTGGGAAAGATGGATTTCTGCTTGTGCGGCGTGCAGCCTGCTACGACATTTGATGACGCTGGTGAGTTTGCTTTCGCACTCGAGCGTAGGGGGTGCACGTCGTTTTGGTGTCATGTTGCAGTTTCTCCTCCTAATCTGAAGGTGGCAGCAGGGGTAAACTCACCAGTTATTTTGATGATTAACTTCGGTTTGGTAGGTATTTTCTGTTTTAAAACAACAAGGGCGTCAAGTATGAGTCAGTGTCTTTATTAGATTGTGGAAGAAAATTAATAAATACTTCAATCAGCCTCTCATGAACTTAAACTATTGTTTTTAGAAACGGTGGTTACCACACAAATTCAGCCACAAGATCCAGATATCCAGCAACACGTGATCCCAAACTGACCAATCACAAGGAAGAACCTCCGCGTAACCGTCTGCGTAGCAGGGGTGCACGTCAGGTCTGGAAGAGGTGCGCGTCGAGCCTCTGTGGAGCTACACCGAGCCTACAGCGGTACGCAGTTGCATAGGCCACACAAGCATAAATCCACCATAAGAGTTTTTAATCCGGCCCACATGCTCCTGGTGTTGGAGCCCTTGTAATAAGACTCTACTTTGTCACCTCTTTGCACTAAAGATAGCTCTCCTGAGCGTGTACCTGTACTTCCTGTACTTCTCCAAGTCACCTGAGTTATAGGCATCTGTCCGTGCTTTAAGTTTAGCACGGACTTCACTGTTAACCCAGGGCTTCTGATTTGGAAATGTCCGCGCAGTAATCCTCAGTACGACGTCATCGTTGCATTTCCCGATGTAACCAATGACCACGTCCGTGTATGTGTTCATGTCAGTATCCTCAAAAACACCCCACTCTGTCATGCTGAAGCAGTCACGCAGAGCCGAATCTGATTAGATGGACCACTGCTGAATGGTCCGCGTCACTGGTCCATGACACTTCAATTTCTGTCTATAGGAAGGCAGCAGCAGAACTGAGATGTGATCAGAATTCCCAAAAGGAGAGTGAGGGAGGGTCTTATACGTGTTTGCGTAAGGGGTGTAAACATGATCGAGTGTGTTATTGCCAAATGTAGAACAGCTGATGTGTTGGTGGTATCTCGGCAGGACTTTCCTCAGGTTGGCGCTGTTAAAATCCCCGGCCATGAAGTCTCTGCCCTATCGATAACTTCAAACAGTTCTTCCATGGCCTTGTTGGTATTAGCGTGTGGCCGAACATGACAACCGACATGAACTCACGTGATTCCCACATCTGAGCACCACTTGTTGTTCACCATGACACAAACACCACCTCCCTTGCTCTTTCCTGAATGTATAGCCCGAGCCAGCCGATAAACGGAGAGTCCCTTGGGAACAATGGCGTACTCTGGGATCGAGGGGTCGAGCCAAGTTTCCATTAAAGCAAAAACGTTACAGATGTTAATCTCCCGTTGAAAAGCCATCTTGTTCCGAAGTTCATCCAGCTTGTTGTCCAATAACTCAACATTTGCCAGAAGAATACTCGGTAGAGGAGGCCAATTCCACTGTTTCCTCAGCCGGACTAGGACTCCAGCTCGTGACCCTCTTTTCCTCTGCCGCCTCCGCTGCTCAGGTACAACAACAGGTAGGCATCGCCATGGAGATTCCCCGTTGTAAGCTGGTGGCGATGGTGGTGGCGATAAAAAAGTTTCTTCCATCACCGATCTGATGCATAGTAATGATGATAGGGCTCACTTTAGCAGGTTGCATAACTAAGCAAAGAATGAATAATAATAAGAATAAATAAGGAACAAATAACGTTAGGGGAGAGAGCTTGAGACGCAGCAGCCTTCCTCGGCGCCATCTTAAAAGGTAACGAACGGTAATCTTCAACGGTAGAGTGAACAATAGAGACTGGTGAACCAAGGCAGAAGAGAAAAAACAAAGAGGGACACTTCTGTGTTGCTCCTGGGTGTAAAAAACTAATTTTACAGAGTTCAGGCCGAAGACAAAACCATCTGTTTTCACAAATTTCCACTAAAACGGAGAAATGTCCTGCTGCGCTGGTTGGCAGCACTGAAGAGAAAAAAAAAACTTCTGACTCCAGGATCTGTAGTGTTTTTTTTCGTGAGGAAGAATATAGAGCAGAAGATGTTTGAGTCTGGCAAGCTAGTGGTCGGCCGGACCAAAAGACTAAAGTCTCAAGCTGCTCCAAGTGTTTTTATGTTGTTGTGCAGAGTATAGTTATGTATTAATTTATGCAGGATTTTAAATAAACTTTTGTTATTAATCTGGATTATTTTACTGTTGTCTGTCTTACTGATAGTCTCTAATAAAGCTTTCTCTGTGTTTAGTATGGTGGACTTCACCAGACTTCCATCTCCGACTCCAGAAAACAAGGATTTGTTCTTTGTCACAAAAGGCTCCAGCCTGCAGCCTGCATCAGGTGACCTCTTACCTCTATCCAATCAGCTTGTCCTGACCTCTGCCTGCGACCTCTGACCCTGCACATGTCACTTCTTGTAGGTATGCACGGCTCCCCAGCTCCCAGTTTATCCTACTCGGAGCCCAATGAGAACGATGTGGGGTTTGAAATGACCAACGGGGCCCGTCGAGAGGGGCCAGAGCTGACCAATGAGAGCCGCAGTCTGTCTCTGGTGGACCTGCAGGACTCCTCTCCTGGCGACGGCCTTGACGACAGCCAATGGCAGCGAAGGACGGGGCTTCTCCCCCTCTCCTTTCAGAACCCTGTCTATCACATGACCACCACGTCACCACGCCAACCCCAGCAGCAGATGGATGCCACGCCCTCAGACAGTTCAGTTGGCTCACAGGGAAATGCTGAAGACAGGAACGCCACAGCAACCAAACCGGCATTCCTAACGCAGATGTCGGTGGGGTTGGGGGGGGCAGAAAGGGGGGAGAGAATGTCGGCCATGTCGAGCAGCAGCAGCGGCGAGGAATATTCCAGACGAGCTCTGTCTCTGACCGACACACTCACAGGTACCGCCTGGACCAGGATCCGGCTTCAAGTTACATCATCATGGAATCTGGTCTGATCATGTGACTGTTGCTGCTCCTCCCTACAGGTAGCTCCGCTCCCCCACGGCAAAATTCCTCAGGTCCTCAGCGACGCATTGATCAGCCTCCTCCGCCGTCCTCCGCTCCACCCGGTCCTCCCAGAGGCAGGACGCCCCCCAGCATGCTCAGTGGCTCCGCCTACCCTCCACGCCCCGCCTCCGGCAGCATGATGTCATCAAGCCCCGATTGGCCAAGCGGTGGCCCATCACGGCTCAGACAGATGTCATCATCATCTAAAGGAGACAGCCCTGAGAAGCAACGGCCTGCTGCCAAGGTAACCAGGCTGTTTCCATGGTAACATTTACTCATCTGAACACAATTAGTGGAGTCTGTCTCACTTTTTTACCTGTACCACCTGTCTGTCTCAACTTTTTGTTTTACCTGTGTATCTCACCTGTCTGTCCCACATGTCTGTACAACCTGTCTTTCTCGCCTGTCTGTCCCACCTTTCTGTCTTACTTGTCTTTCGCACCTGTCTGTCTTACCTGTGTTCCTTATCTGTCCCCTTTTTCTGTCCCACCTTTCTGTCTTACTTGTCTGTAGTCCTCAGCTGGCTGATGCTGCAGCTTTCAGAATCTTTTATTTACACTTTATTTACACACTGGTTTCTCTGCAATCATCTACATGTTTAAAGTTCAGGTGGTTGCCATAGAAACAGTATGTAACCCA
Source organism: Rhadinocentrus ornatus (assembly GCA_037177495.1). NCBI lineage: Eukaryota > Metazoa > Chordata > Actinopteri > Atheriniformes > Melanotaeniidae > Rhadinocentrus > Rhadinocentrus ornatus. Next base: position 31,568,355 of record JBAMHW010000012.1, on the reverse strand, counting down.
CTTGAAGGGAACACTGTCAGGCCCAAAAGGTACAGAGTTGGTCGGTCAGTGTGGACTGTGGTGGGGGTGAGTAAGGACTATAAGGAAGAACAAAGTAGTGAAGGACACTCATCTGCAGTGATGAAAGTAACGCGTTACAATAAAAGGCGTTGTTAACTGTGCTACTTTTTTCAGTAACGGGTCATTTTACTAATTACTCTTTCCATCATTACCACTACTGAGAATTAAGTGTTACTGAGTGCGTTCCTATTGTAAGATTAGATTAGGTTTTGTTTTGGTTGGACATAACTGCTGCTACAGTGGAGAGGAGGTGGAGTGGTACGGCTAAAATTGGAGAACACACTCAGTAGAATAGTAGTCGTAGTAATGCTCGGTTTACATCAGAAGACTGGTACTGGGGCTTCCACAGTGCTTCTTCTTTAATAAAACATTCATCCACCTTACAAAGCCCGGTTGGACGGCTACTGTCTTATCAGACAAAACAGAAGCTTCACAACTCATATGTCACAATGAGGTTGGAAAATGTATGAGCAGAGATTATTCCTGACTGTCCGTCCACCCATAGATACGTATAATAAAGGCTAGATGTCTCATCCCCGCTGTTGGCCATTAGGGTCGAACGGCCGCAGCCGGCGGCCATCTTGCCACAGTGAACTTGCGCACTCATAACATGTTTTAATGGTGCCTGAACTTTATAAATAACCATAACTTGCTCAGTTTTATAGTAATTTTCAAAAGGTTTGGTTCATTATAAATGCCAGAGACGTAGCTATGACAATGCATACTTATAACTAAAGATTCTTTTTTTTTTTTTTTTTTTCTTGAGCCTGTCTTGACTGGCATCATAGCAGCATAATGATAGTCTGGTTGCTGCATTGTGCCAAACAAATTTGTCCAGAATTCTTTGTAGAATTCTGCTGGATAACCATCTGGACCTGGGGCTTTATTGTTGGGCATATGCTGGAGA
>JBAMHW010000012.1:31513586-31525989 GCA_037177495.1 Rhadinocentrus ornatus | reverse complement strand
TCTCTTTCTGTAAAGTCCTCTGAGACAACTTTGTTGTGATATAGGGCTATACAAATAAACTTGATTTGATTTGATGATAAGCGGCAGATAATGGATGGATGGATGGATGATTTGATGATTCAGTGTGAGAATCGGAGGTTTAGCGCGAGAGCGTGAGAAGCCTCTCAAATGCGTGAGTATCACGGCCGATGTGTGAGAGTTGGCAGCCCTGTAAAATAAATTAGGCATATTGGCTTGCACAGGTGCTTCACCTCGCGCTTGTGCTGCAACATGCTGTTGTCACGTATGACACTAGAGCAGTGTTTCTCAATCCTGGTACCCAAAGCCTTGATCGTTAAGGGAGGGAGGAAAGTGATAGTTGTTGTAAATCGGTGAGAGATTGGAAGGCAACCATAGCCCAAAGGCTTTTCTGAATTGGTTCCAAATCAAAATTGTACTTTTGACGATCGGGTTAGGACTAATTTTTTTAGGGGTCATGGTCAGTTGGAAGCAGACCACCGACCAGAGGGAGAGGAGGAGGTCTCAAGACAGATGGGCGCTCATCTTGACTGTTATAAGTAGACCAATAGAGGAGTTAGCTGTTGTTGCAGGCCCAGTAGTAATGGAGAAAACTAGGAAGCCCCACCCCGCCCCTTCGTCTTGGAAGACGAACTGTCGCTCAACCCGTTTGTTGCCCCAGAAAAAGGAGGTTGTTAATTGGTCTAGTTTAGAGAAAAACGGTTTGCGTATTAAGATTGGAATGTGTTGAAACAAATAGACAATTGGGGGAGCATTTTAATTTTTATGAAGTTAGTCCGACCCATTAGAGCAAGGGTGTCAAACTACGGTCCTCGAGGGCCGGTATCCTGCAGGTCTTAAATTGTGTCCCTGATCTAACACGCCTGTGTTGGAGCAAGGAAATAACTCAAACCTGCAGGATAGTGGCCCTTTAGGACTGGAGTTTGACACCCCTGCATTAGAGAAAGCAGGGGAGACAATGGGCAACCCTGCCTAGTACCCCTATAGACCCATATAGCGAGAAAATGAGTTTGATTTGATTCCATTGGTGATAATAGAGGCAGTTGGGCCCGTATATAAAAGCTTAATCCAATCTATGAAACTAGAGGGAAATCCAAATTTGCCAAGTGTGAAGAATAAATATTTCCATTCGACATGGTTGAATGCTTTTTGTACATCCAGTGACAAAACGATTTCAGTAGAATCAGAGGAAGGTGAAAAGAGAATATTAAAAAGTCTTCTGGTGTTTGAAGAGGAGTTTCTGCCTGAAAAAAAGCCAGTCTGATTGAGGTTGATGAGCTTGAGCATGGCTTTTTTGAGGTGGTTAGCTAGAATTTTAGCAAGGATCTTGGACAACATTTAAAAGTGAAATTTGTCTATAGTTTTCACAAAAAAGTGGATTTTTATTTTTTTTAAGTAGCAAGAGAAAGTAGGTTGTAGTTGACATTTGTCATAGGCATCATTGAACACGCTTACAAGAATCGAGGCGAGGACAGTTCAGTATGACTTGTAGAATTCAACAGAATGAATTTACAGTATTTAACCATCCGGCCCTGGTGACTTGTTACTTTGGAGAGGGTTTATTGCTACTCGGACTTATGCAATAGTCACTGGCATGCCTAAGCTGGGGGGGAGTGCATCATCAACTTGTGGATATTCTAACATATCAAAAGGGTTGGAGTCTTCCCAGATGGCTGGGCTGGTTTCAGACCTGTATAATTTAGAGTAATACGCACATCCACACACAACATGCCACACATGCAGTCATAGAACAGAACATTAACAACAACCCACTTAGGTACATCAAACTTTGGTATCACCTAGGTGCTACCCAGGTATCTAAATCCAGTTACATCTTTGCTCCCAATTTGTTTATCAACAGGCTGATACAGGACAAACAAATACAAGAAAAAATCCAGGCTAGAAATATCCAAGCAATGAAGACCAATGAAAGACACCTGCACACAAATCATTCTGAAACACTGAATTAGTAAGCGAGGTCTGTAGTCATACAGGACTTGCAGCTGTTCATGAGGACCATAAAAGTGCTTAGAAGAAAAAAAATCAATAATTATAATGAAAAGTAAATAAATATTATTTAAAAAATAATAACAATAAAAACAATAATTACTTAATTAAAATAAATAAATAAATAATAAATAGATAATAAACAAGTAAAGACAAGGTTGAATGACAAGAACACTGTGCTCATAGAAAAGTAGTGGAAATTCAATGAGAATTGACCTATTACCTTACTCGCTGTAAGAAATCAAACTTTAATGTTACCACACTGATTTTACCACAAAAACATTTTAAGCACATATGTGCTAGACTGGTGAACTACCAAATAAGAGGTTGGAGCAGCCATATGGTTCACCACGCAAGGTTTGGTGAGGGGCATTTCTGTCAGGTGAGGGTCAGCCCCTTTCAAGACAGCTGAGGATACCCCTCTGACCAGTATGACTATATAGAATAAGAAAACACAAACTATTGTGCACCGCAACAAGGAAAAGATGTTATGTTGAATTACATAACGCCAAAGCAATCAAAGTGGTCTATAAGAACTGTCCAAATTGGGCATCAGGCTGAGCATGAAGTCAGTTGCCTGTGGCTCCAAGTTCCAACCTAGGCGTTAAAAAAGCTTTTGGCAAGCCTCAGGTAAAGCGCAGCTGACAGCATTCAGCATATATGTAGCATTGCATGAGGCGTTCGGCTCAGCAAAACAGAATGAAAAATTCACAGTTTACTTTTTCCTCTCCTACCATGGGCCTGCAAGTCCACGCTCGGCCTTTGAAGCTGCCAGGTATTTCTTAGCTTCCTCAACCGATGGAAGTGGTAGCTTCTCTCAATTGCTCACGGTGATGTACGCCCCACCGGGTATCGGAGAGTTGGCCTTAATCACCATTTATATAACAGCGCCATAACTTCTATGTATACTGCCCTTTGCTTAGCAACCTCCAGCGTGAAGTCTTCAATGATGGCCACCGGCTTCCCTTTGTGCTGCAGCTCAGGTTTTCTGAGGGCTGTTCCATGTTACATGTTGCACCATTGCACCAAGAAAACTTCCTAGTCTGTGAAACTTTCACTGACAATGGCAATATAATTGATTCTGATTCTGATTTTATGAGCTTCCCGGAGGACCTTTTCTTTAGTTTGGTAGTTGTGAAAACAGACAATAACCGGTTTCAGCCTCTTGCGTTGTTGAGACTTTATGGCTAGAGAATGGTGGGCCCGGTCCAGTTTGGGGTGAGATGGCAGAACTTGTTCACCCAGTAGCTGTGTCAGCAGGTCAGCGAAGAATGTAGTTGGTCAGGGACCCTCTATTGATTCGGGGAGCCCCCACAATGCGCACGTTATTGCACCGACTTTAAGCTTCCAGGTCCGCCGCTTTAGCCCTTAGCTTTTCATTGCTCACGGCTAGCTAACACATGGATTCCAAACTAAGCAGACGCTGACTGGTAGAGTCTGCAGGAGACTCTAGAGCAGGGGTGCCCAGCTCTGGTCCTCAAGGGCCACAATCCTGCAGGTTTTTGATGTTTCCCTGCTCCAAAACCACCTGACTCAAATTGATAAGTCATTGTGCAAAACTTAATAGGCTGTTGGATCTATTTAATTTCAGTCAGGTGTGTTGAAGCAGGAAACATTAGAAAATCTGCAGGACAGCAGCACTCAAGGACCAACTTTGGGCACGCCTGCTCTAGAGATTTGCTTGCCATGGTCACTTATGGTAATTTGGACTTGGTCAGGGGGCAGGTTTTTTTCTTGGTGGGTAGCCGGTAAATGAGGGATACCAAAAGTTCCATACACAGATTCTAACCCAAAGGATCCTGCTGGACATTGCAGTAAGTAGATGTATTTATTGGCCGCCCCACACTAATTTCTGTCTTATCTTGGCCACCCTATTAAAAATCTCATGGATACGCCACTGGATATAGAGGATGTGAAGTCACAACACTGGCCCTGCGGTGGCTGACAGGAGAAATAGCCATTGCTGGAGGCCACCCGTGAGGCGACGTGATCAACATGGTAAGAACTTGTTGCATAGTGGGTTGCAATGCATGTGATCGGCAAGGGGGAAAAAATTGCAAACGGATTGTGTTTTTTATTCTTTTCCTACATGGGAAAAAAATTAAGTGACTCTTGTGTCCGAAGCAACAAGGAGGAGGCGAATGCCGTGGATATCCACCGTGAAATGCACAGGCATCGTTTTCCCTTGTCACAGTCTCAGTATTCTAATTCTGATCTGAATTTGGTTAAAAGTGTGCTCAAGGCATTTGCATTCTGGTAAGTGTGAACATTTCGCTTACTGAGGTGATTGTGTGCTTATTTTGTTCCATATCCGAGAAAATTAACAGGTTTTTGCATGCAAAACTGCATGTTTCTAACCTAGCACCAGTTGACCATGCAAGCAAGCAGGCTAAGAAAGGCTAGTTCAAACATCCTGCGAATGGGACCCAAACAGCACTGAGAAACTGGATGCAACCCAACTAGAACGAGGGCTATTTTGTAGACTGACAAATAGGACAATTAGTGGGAATTGAAATGTCTCGTCTGATGCATTCAGAGCCCTCTGTTGATTGTAATAATCTGCCTTAATGTGTATCCTTTTCCCATTCTGTAGGTCAACCAGCATATGAGATGGAGGAGTCACATCCAGATTGGGCTCCAACCCTGCATCTGGGTCACTCTGAAGTCAAAATCACAGTCTCAGATCGGCATGCCCACATATAACGCAGATGTAGTGCATCCAGGGGAGGAGGCCAAAACAAACAAAGAAGCGTGAAACATGAATGAAAATGAGAGAGATGGTGTAAAAGCAGAGGCGGGAGCTTTAGAAGAAGAGGTGCATGAACATCAAGAAGTGACAGAAGCGGTAGAAGGAGAGGAGTTAGGAGGACCAACAGAAATGGATGAACCAGCTGCTAAGAGAGAGAGAGCAGAAAGCCAGTTCTGTGTGTTCAAAGCAATGCAGAAATAGCTAGTTTTTTTGCCGGAAAATAGGGAGCTTAGGTCTGAATTAAACAATCTTAAGATGGATGAGGAATTTTTCAAAGATAATACAGAGAAAGTAAGGTATTACACAGGACATCCATGTTTTACCATTTTGCTGTTAAACCATTTCTGCCATTTACGAAGAAGTTATCACAATTTCAAATTATACTCATTGTTCTGAGGCTTGATCTTCCAGTGCAGAATCTTTCACGTAAAACTCTTTCCACTACCTTTACTGACAACATAGATGTGTTGCATGCACGTCTTACTCCCTTTTTGTAGTGGCCTGAGAGACACTGCGAGGCCCTCAAATTTAAAAGCACATGCACAATGTGCACTTTTTCCCACTACACACACTCAGGTACACGCACAACATTCAATATTCTCTTTCAGAGCTGGGCTCCACATTCTTTGAATAATATTTTACTAGAAACTCTGGCAGGCACAACTTAAAAAGTCTTTCCAGAGACGTGCTTCCTTACTCTCTTGAAGGATGCACACCACGACAAAATCCTGTTCTGTCCAAACTTTTAGGTTGCAATCATTGGACTGAGTTGCACAAAACCATATGAGGGGTCATTTGCTGGAGACAGTTGGAGACAAAAGTCTCTGTCCTTCATGTGCTTTGCTTGCTGGGTGGTGCATAAACGATACTTGAAGGGGCATTTCACTTCCAGGCAGCCCTTCACGCAGCAGTCACACATAGTCAGGCCATCAGGGGAAGCACCAGTCTCCGGGAAATTGCTGTTGATGATAAAACCACATAACTGAATTTTAAGGTTTCTGTGGTGTGCAGCTCTAAATTCAGTGTATGCCTTTTTAGCATTCCCCCTCATGACTGATACTCCACCTGATCTGTACAGTTGATGCTGACATCAGTTTGTGGGTAACACATCTACTTAACAACAGTCTTGGTTGGCATTTCCACAAATCTAGCATATGCAGCGTGTATGTTTGAGGCTTTAATTCTGCTGCTTCTGTATGCGTACCAAGCAGAAGACCGATGCTATTGCCTTGTGCACCTTTCAATGGTTCCTGCCTGTTCAGCAGTCACATTTGCAGCATTTTTGTGCTTCTCACAGTGCTGCAGGACAACAGACAGGTCACTGGCATCTCAGCTGTCATCATACAGGCACCGAGGTAAAGCAGCTCTGTGTTCTGTGGATTGTCTGTGGTACTTCCCCATCATTGATAACCCAACAACCTTGCTATGATGCAGCAATGTCTCCAGTAGTGGTGATAAATCATTGCAACAGTATTGTTTTACCCAACACTTCCATCTAGACACACACAGTAGCTGGATAATGTGTTTATGAGGTTCTCAGGTCCAAAGACAACAACCTCAGTCAGATTTATTCTGGCCTTTATGTCGTTAGGAAACCTTTGTAATTTGGCATTTGAGGTGGACGTAGTTAACAGGGAAAAGGATGAAGCAGAAAACTGTGGCTTCTGCATTTCTCCTGTACCCCTTGTAAGAAAGTACGTAAATGTAAACACCACACGTGAGATTTAAAGACACAGACACCACCACATGCACAGCTCCGCCCTGCCACAGACAAAGTTTGTTGTTATATATGAAATAACCCGGTTAGCTGTTCTTTGCACATAAAAATACAGACATCCCCTCTTCGGTAATCCCCACCCCATCGTGGACAAAGCTTCTCGTGGGGTATGAATTGACCGTACTAATATTAACTTTTTTGCTATTCTTGCAGTATCAAGAACAACAAAGTTTGCGCTTCTGTAACAAGCTTTCTGATTTTCCTTTGGGAGTGACTTCAGAATAAATACAATTCCAAACAAAGCTACTTGAAAAGAAACATATATAGAGGCACCAACTTTCTTTCTGGTTTCTAACAGATGAGCATTTCAGAAAAAAAAATAGTAGAAAGAATGCTGAGATGTCACAAACATACTTTGAAAACTGAACTTTTAAAAATCTACACTTTAGAAATCAATTGTAAAAAAAAAAAAAAGAAACTCAGTTTTTCTCAGTTTGAATCTAGTTGAGAAACAAACCACAGAATTAAAAAGTTTGTTTTTGAAAAATGAGGCCAGCAGAAAATCCTGTGTCCAACAGTTTCCAAGCTTTGATGGCAATATTCAACAAAGAAATAACTAGAAGCACTCAGAGAGCGCAGACCTCTCCTAGACGTCATTTTTTTCTTGCCAATGATTGTAGGCATTATTTTTGAGTCAAACGCTGTAATGGCAAAATTATGCCTATCTCCTCATAGTAAAGAATTCTTTAAAACATTCCTGGATCAAAGCGATGATCTGGATAACCTCCAAAATCTAATAACTTGTTCCTTATTCCAGTTCCGAGATTAATTGAAAATTTAATTGCAATTGTAACTTTATGAGTTATGTTGCTAACAGACAGACAGAAAAAACAATGCCACCTTTTACATGACCTCCACCTTGGCTGAGGTACAGTTTCTAAAGCAGGACTTTTTTGCCTCACAAACTGGATTTCTTATGGTTTATTATTGTATGGGGCGGCATGGCTCAGTGGGTAGAGTGGTCGTCTTGTAGCAAAAGTGTTGCCGGTGCGGTCCTCGCCTGAAAAGCTCTCTTCGAGGTGTCCCTGAGCCAAACCCATAATTGCTCCTGATGGGTTGTGGTGAGCGCCTTGCATGGCAGCTCCCACAATCAGTGGGTGAATGGGTGAATGCGATGTATATTGTAAAGCGCTTTGAGTAAAGGCGCTATATATATACAGACCATTTATCAGAACCAGCTTTTACTGATATACATACAGTCAATCAATAATCAATGACCATATTAAAAAACATGCCTGTTCGTCCAGTGACATGTGTCGTTAACAAGCTCCCCCCCCCCTCCTCACAGAGACTTCCTCCCTCGTGGTTCAGGAATTGTCACTCGCCGCCCCCTGGTGCTGCAGCTCATCAACTGTCCAACAGGTGAGACTGCAGACACACTCATTTGATCATCTGCATTGTCCCCATATGACAGGTGTTGACCCAGTCTGATGTGTATTAATCAGAGTATGCAGAGTTCCTGCACTGTAAAGGGAAGAAGTTCATCGACTTTGATGAAGTTCGTCAGGAGATTGAAGCGGAAACGGATCGGATCACCGGACAAAACAAAGGAATCAGTCCAGTCCCCATTAACCTGAGGGTGTACTCTCCCAACGGTAACATATCTTATAACCACACACAGTTAACACACACGTAACACACCTGCCATAAACTTGTAACACACCTGTCATATAACTGTAACACACCAGCCACACACCTCTAACACACCTGCCAACGCCTGTAACACATAAGCTGTACAACTGCCACAACCTGTAACACAATACCACGCACTGGCCACACACCTGCATACACCTGACACACCTGGAACACACCTGGAACATACTTGCAACGCATCTACCACATGGTTGTAACACACCTGCTGGTGACTGAAGTACTGTCTGTCCTGACCCTACCTCTCATGTGTGCCGGCAGTGCTGAACCTGACTCTGGTGGATCTTCCGGGGATGACGAAGGTTCCAGTGGGCGACCAGCCAGCTGACATCGAGCATCAGATCAGAGACATGCTCATGCAGTTTGTCACCAAAGACAACTGCCTCCTATTGGCTGTTTCCCCGGCCAACTCTGACCTTGCCAACTCTGATGCTCTGAAGATCGCCAAGGAAGTCGACCCGCAAGGTCAGAGTACATCTCCACCTGCATCATTTACACCTCCACCTTCATCATATACACCTTCACCCACATAGCTTACAACTCCACCCTCATCATTAACTTCTCTACCTACATCATTTACACCACTATCCACATCATTAAAATCTCCACCCCATCATTAGATCCTCCACCACCATTATTTAAACCTCCACTTTCATCATTTACACCCTCACCCATATAATTTACACCTCTGCCCTCGTCATTGTAGATCCTTCTTTATTGCCTTCATCCTCAGTTGTCTATGAGCAGTTTGAGTCAGCAACATTCTCAGCACTACAAGAAGTAGTTTGTCAAATGCTGCCCTCAAATTATCCTCTAGACAGTTTTCCCTCCAGCATTTTCAAAGAGGCATTTCACACAGTTTGTCCAAGTGTTCTTATTTTGATTACCACATCTTTAACATCACGCTGTGTTCCAGCTGCTATTAAACATGCTGTTGTGCAGTCTTTCTCAAAAAGATAAAACTTGAACCAACCGTCCTTTCCATCTGTTGGCCTGTATCAAAGTTAACATTCTTGTTTGAAGTTCTAGAAAAGATCAACTCAAAACTTTCATAGAGACACATGGTTTCTATGGTATATGAAAAGTTCCAATCTGGTTTTAAATTACGCCACAGTATGATAACAGTCCTTCTAAGACTGCTTTAAGACCTATGCAGGCTTCAATACTGTGGATCATGTTATTCTGATTTCACCACTTGAACAGTTTGTTGGTATCAAAGGTTCAGTTCTGACCTTGTTTAAATCATACCTGACTGGGAGGAGTTTTTTATTCCTCTTAGGTGAATGTTCCTCTCAACTGTGGAGTGTTGTAGAAAAATTACCAAGAATCTGGAATGAGTAAAAGTCTAACAAAAATTTATAAAAAGAGAAAATGAACACGGCCAAATTACTTGCAAGTAATGAGAGTGATCGTTCCAACTCGCACGGAGACGGAAGAGACTCTGGGGAAGCAAGAGAAAAAACGATAGTTATACACTTCGGTTGAAAGAATCATCCTTCCTTAGACAACCTTGGGTGGACACACAACTCTTGGGACTGGCATCAAAGCAACCTTGTATTTGTGTCTCCACAAGAACCAGTCTGACTAAGGGTCTGAGGAAGGACCAGATAAAGGCCATCTTACCCTTGTCGTGAACGTTTAACAGAGCATGTGTATAAGAAAGAGAATAAACCTTTAAAGTGACTTAAAGCATGATGAGTAAAAATGTAATAAAAGTGTGATATAGTAGCAATCAATGAATAAATTAATATAATAAAGGAAGTGATTATAGGTGTGATTATAATTTAATATATAGAGCATAATAAGAAAAACTTCTTTCACAGGACTTCCACAAGGTTCGTTTTTGGGCCCTGTATTGTTTTCTTTGTATATGTTGCCTTTTGTCTATTTTTAGAAAGTACGATATCCTTTTCCACTGCTTTGCCGATGATATCCAGGTCTGGAAAATCCGACAGTGGATCCTCACTTCAGTCTTTGATGAGCTGTGAGTCAGTGACATTTAGGCCTGGATGAGGCTCAACTTTCTAAATTTTAATGAAAGCAAAATTGGTTTGGATACTCTACCTCCCTAACTCTGTCAGCACCCTTGGCATCATGTAGCCTCTTTGCTGTCAGTTTCATTTGTTTTTAATGTTTATTTTGTTTTATTCAAATTCTATGATTCTGGTTCTATGTTTTTATTATTTTTTAATTTTTTATATTTTATCTGTTTATTTAGTTATTTTTCAGTTTTAGTTCAATTTCTGTGAAGAACTTGGGTTAACGCTTTTAAATGTGCTATATAAATAAACGACATTAATATTTTTACCCACATCCTTTACTCCTCCACCTTCATCATTAACATCTCCACATCATTTACACTTTTTATCACATCGTACATGCTTCAACCAAAAGTTACGTATGATGTAAAGTGTTGTGAATGTGATGTAGGTCTGAGGACCATTGGTGTGATCACCAAATTGGATTTGATGGATGAAGGAACCGATGCCAGAGACATCCTGGAAAACAAGCTGCTCCCTCTACGCAGAGGTATGACATCATACAAATTACTAACACCTGATTGGTGAAGTCTCAATGACAGGTAAAGGATATAATTTAGTGCGACACTGTGGCACCCAGGTAGAGACCAGAGTACAGGGGTCCACTAAATAGAGTGCAGGTAGAGATTTAAAATGTCTACCTAGAGACAGAAAAGAGTCCAGATGGACACCAAACAGTCAGGTGAAGACAGAACATGGTGTCCGCTTAGAGACGTAATAAATGTTACTGTTGTTAGGTTACGTCGGGGTCGTGAATCGCAGTCAGAAAGACATTGATGGAAGGAAAGACATCACAGCAGCCATGCAGGCTGAGAGGAAGTTCTTCCTGTCACATCCTTCGTACCGTCACCTGGCTGACCGCATGGGTACCGCTTACCTGCAGAAAATCCTTAACCAGGTACTCACACATCATTTTTCCTTAGTTCAGTCTGATGTCTACAGATCACAAGTGGAGTGAGTGAGAGTCAGAGTGAACCCTGTTCAAACATCAGTCTACTGTTCCAAGTAGACCAGCTACACTTCAGTTCTAACAATGCAGGATCTCTCTGTTACCCCTAGCAACTGACCAACCACATCCGGGACACGTTGCCTGGGTTACGCAGCAAACTGCAGAGCCAGCTGCTGTCTATCGAGAAGGAGGTGGAGGAGTACAAAAATTTCAGACCAGATGACCCTAGCCGCAAGACCAAAGCCCTACTACAGTCAGTACCATTAAACACCACAGTACTACACAGGTCACAGCACAGTACTACACCAGTACACTGGGCTTAAAGTATTTCAACTGAATCTCTGGTGTTCTATGTTTTTGTGGTGGAGAAAAAAGAGAGAGAGCTCATTTAATAATTTGATGATTTGTGCGCTAATGTGGGTTATTGTCATGTTAAGATTAGCTGAGCGAGAAGCCTGTGAAAATATGCTACGTTATGTCCCTTCTGTTGTAGGAATAATAAGGGTAATTTTGGGGAATTTGTTGGCAAAACATATCAGACCAGGACCTGCTAGAAAATACTACAAGACATGGTATATTCAATTCTGGATTGAATTATCCTACAGAACATGAAGAATTAATTTCCACAGTTGTGTTAAGGTTGTGGAACCTTTGTTCAGTTTATGAAAATGCAAATGTGGCTCATTTAATGGGTTGTTTTTTTTTTAGCCAGGCAGGTTTGCATGCAGATTGAGTACTTTAACCATCTACTGAACTTTGTTGGTATGTTTTATTAGTACAGTTTGTAACAATATTGAAAGCCATCCATCCATCCATCTATTATCTGCTGCTTATCCGGAGTCGGGTCGCGGGGGCAGCTGCCTAAGCAGGGAAACCCAGACTTCCCCCTCCCACATTCACCAGCTCATCCGGAGGGATCCTGAGGCGTTCCCAAGCCAGCCAAGAGATGTAGTCCATCCAGGGTGTCCTGGGTCATCCCCGGGGCCTCTTTCCGGTTGGACGTGCTCGGACCACCTCACCAGGGAGGCGTCCAGGAGGCATCCTGACCAGATGCCCGAGCCACCGTATCTGGCTCCTCTCGATGCGGAGGAGCAGCGACTCTACTCTGAGCCCCTCCCGGATCGGATCATCGAGCTCGAAAACTCATTTCGGCCGCTTGTATTCGCGATCTCGTTCTTTCGGTCACTACCCACAGCTCGTGACCATAGGTGAGG
>JBAMHW010000012.1:31454708-31472606 GCA_037177495.1 Rhadinocentrus ornatus | reverse complement strand
GGGGGGCCCCGGTGACCCACGTCCGGGCAAGGGAAACCCTGGTCCTTGCATTCTCATCATCATAGGGGTAATTTGAGACGCACTTCGTCTGGTCCCTCCCCTAGACACCTGTTTGCCATGGGTGACCCTACCAGGGGCAATGAAGCCCCCGACAACATAGCCGCTAGAATCGTCGGGACGCACAAACTCCTCCACCACGTTAAGGTGGCGGCTCAGGGAGGAGCTGAACACTGAACAAATAAATATAATATTAATGTAATAGAACTAAAACTGTAATTTTAGAAAATGCGTGAAAGACATCAAAATACAGATGAAAGCAACCAAAGTTAAACTTCCTGTAGGCTGTTTCACCACAGAATATTGGTCCTCATTCACAAATATCTTCCTAGAAAATTCTTAAATTTGTCCGTAAGTTGTACATAAGAAGTTTTTTTTTATTTAGAACACACACTGAATCATCAGGGTGGTAAAATTCTTGGGGCCCTGGGCCCTTCACTCTGGCCACCCTGGATGCCGGTTCCTGGTGGTGCCCCGTGACCGCGTGGGGCTCTGGGTGGATCTGGGGTCATCTTTGTGGTGGGGTGGCTCAGGTTCATGCTCTGGGATTGCTGCTGAACGCCTGGGTCTCTGGCGAGTCTGCCTCTTGCCTCCATGGTTGCATTTGCAGTATCACATTCATCACTGATCACTCCCCATTCCTCATTCTCTGCATGCTGAAACAGTCACTGAGTTGTCCTGTGTTGGTGCTCACAGGTTCTGAGCTTGGACCGTGGAACTCCATATGTGGACAAATGTCTGGATTTTAGAAGATATGTTGGGCTTCCAAGTATCTTGTTTTTTTTATTTCTATCTTTACAAGGATTTTATAAACAGTATGATAACTGAACCACAGATTCAGAAATAGAAGCCAAATACACTAGATAAGTTACAGAAGTGACATCATTATGACATCATTACCGTGTAAATGCTTGTGTTTGTTGAGTCTGTGGGTGTGTTAGAAGACCAACAGCGGGCCGTCATCAGCTCATTGCAATACCTCAAAGCTCTGGTGGACAGACTGGGAGTAGACAAGCCTGGAGGGGGCAAACTGGTCATGGACCAGTCTGTGGTGAGCGGTTTGCTGGGCGGAGCCTCTGGAGGAGTTTTGGAGGCAGTCCACACTCTGGTTCAACTGGAGCCACAGCTCCACAAAAGGTCGGTTCTTCATGCTGTTCTCAGAACATGGGCTTCAGAGGGTCTGCTGTGTCCTCACCTGTCTATCCCCCCTGCAGTAAGACTGTCTCTGCCTGTCTCACTCGTCTCTACCGGTCCCTGGCTCAGCTGATACGCTGGGCCAATCGGGTAGTGATGCTGCAGGGCATCTCCCATGACAATGAAGATTCCTCAGAAAGTGCTACCACAGTGATCAGGGCAGTGCTGGACAGTGTCAAGGTGAGGATAGCTATTGTCTTCCTGATTTTTCCTGTTTATTTTTAGTAATCAGATGGACAATGAGAAGTCTGTTTAATCTGTTTTAGTCCCATGTCTTTCCCGTGTCCGCTGTTGTCCCTTCCTTTTCTGTCAAATGGTCTCAGTAGCTAAGTTTACATGGAACACTTTAATCTGATTAATCAGAAAGAATTTTCAATCCGATCAAGATGAGGATCAGCTTTACTTTTTTACCCTTCAAAAACACAAATCCATCCCATTTCAGGAATATTTGATCAGAAACTCTGTGAAAGAAAAGAAGTCTGAAACTAGCAAATCTACACCATATGAGTTCCACACATCCCTGTATATGCGTTGTTTGGGTGTGGTTTTCTATGCCTGCTAGGCGAGGACCCATCTGTTTGCATCTGGAGGGAGGGCCTGTGGGGTTTTTAAAGTTTTGTTGTGACGTAAATAACCTATCCATGTCACGAAAAACATAACCTGGTTTAACACTGTGAAGGGCGTTATTAGCTCTCTTTGACCCATAAAATCCCATTTTTACAATAAACAAAACCAAAAATAAATTACAAATTTAATAAACAGCAGAAATTCAACCAAAATTACTGTAATCTGATTATAATCCAGTTTACTATGATTCTGTTATAATATTGTTATTATCCAATTTAATCCAAATGACTGTAATCTGATTAAAGTCCAATTCAGTTCAATTAGCTATCATTTATAATTTACTTATAATTAGATTTGATCCAGTTTGCTGTAATCCAGTTATAATCCATTTACTGTGTCCATCAGGTGCTGGTTCGACTTGTTGCAGAGAGGCAAGAAGGCTCCGCCCCCTTGTCTCCTGTCCAATCACGGTCAGAAGGATTTGGAGACTCGGACACATCAGACAGCACATCAACCTGTTGGATTCCTGCACAGGATAATGAAGAAGTGAAGATTGATGTAAAAAGGCAGGAGCCCCCAATATTAGCACCTCCTAAACCCCCAATGCCCCTCCCCCAGATGACACCCCCTCAAGGAATGAGGTCAGTCTGAGTCAGACCTGATTCGCTGACTGATTATTGGAGATGACTTGTATATAAAAATTATTATCAAGATGAGCTGCTTGCCCATTCTATGTTGACTTGTTCTGAGAAATTTGGTTTAGTCAACAAGACTGACTGAGTTCATTTGGACTAGGTTAGATAGTTTATGTTGGCCTGGGTCAGGTGGGCTGGTTTGGTCTAGGTAATGTGATCTGGGTTGGTCTGGGACAGGTAATCTTTAAATACTGTGACTTTCAATCAGTCAGAAAGCAGTTATGAAGACATATAAACTGTTTTCTGAGAACTTCAAATGCCGTGAGCAGAAATAAAACCATGGATTAAACAGGAAGTAGACTGTATCAAGCCTGCCACACACTTCCTGTCTGTAACAGCAGAAGAAGAAGTGGGAGTGGGGGAGACAGATGACAGTGCAGATGCAGTAAATTTCATCGTTTTTTTTTGTGTGTGTCTTTGGGGAATTAAAACATTGATGGTTTCCATCTGTCTCCAGATGTGAGCAAACTGATAAATTCTGCTTCTGTGGTTTGGATGTCTTCATGACTTCTGTGTTGGCAGCTCTTAACTTGAAGGTATTTAAAAAATCTGTTAGAAAACGAGAGAGGATTTTAAATGTGACAACAGGCTCACAATAGGCTTTTGAGTAGTGTTTTCTCAAAAGAAGGTGTTAAAGAATCAAGTTCCAGTCAGCTCAGAGACATAAACAGCTCTCTGAGTCTCTGTTGTTTATGGTCAGAAACACACCTGGCTTTGAATAAAGCAGCCCTACACGGCTAAACACAGGTATTCAAAGGAAAACGTCTGACCCCCGTTCACTGTGCAGTGATTGGAGGAATGCAGACCCTCCTGATAGTAACCCCCAGTAGGAGTTTGGTCATGACGGGGAAATGGACCAGAAATGTTTCACACCTAAACACAGCAGAAAATCGGTGGATGTTTAAAAGTGGATGACAGGTAGAGTGTTTAACTTTAGAAGCTAACATTCAGTTTTTCTCTGTCTGTCAAAGTCCTCCAACTCTCCCTCCTAAACAACGCCAAACATCATCCATTCCCAGCCCTGCTCCCTGCAGGGTTGCCATTGTAGCACCCATGATACGAGAGCCTGAAGTATACGAAGAAGATGAACAGGTATGCACACTGGATTTATGTGAACAGAAATGATCTTCAACTGTCCAAGTTGTTTTTTTGTTTTGCTCTTTGGGTCATCTGATAATGTGTGCACAAATGGGCAAATGTTCTGTAGCCTAAAAACACTTTGAGTGGTCAACAAGATAAGAAAAGAAAATGCAATCCATTTACCTAGATGTTTATCAAGTGTATTCATCCAAATAATTACATCAGTGACTTGGCTGTAAGCAAATTAAGTTTAATCTGGATCTGTTATGTGTGGTTAGAAATTTGATAGAAAAACATTCGTTATCTATACCGCTTAGTCCATTTCAGGGTCACGGGAAAGCTGGGGTCTATCCCAGCAATTTGCAGGGAAGAGGCAGGGTACACCGTGGATAGGTTGCCAGTCCTTCGCAGGGCCAACACAGAAAGATGAAACACCACTCACACACACTCCTAGGGAGAATTTAGAGTAACCAATTAACCTGACATGCATGTCTTTGGACGGTGGGAAGAAGTCAGAGTACCCAGAGACGTATACACGGGGAGAACATGCAAACTCCACACAGAAAGGCCATTGTACGAACCTCCCCCAGCCAAGGCTCAAACCAGCAACATTCTTGCTGTGAGACTGCAGTGCTAACCACCACACCACTATTTTTACAAAATCCACTGTAGATGATGGAAGGGTGACCACAGCTTGCTGCTAACAACCAACACAGTTATAGCTAAAACAGTAGACAAAACTACTGCAAAAACTGCTAAAGGCTAACGCAGTTTTAGCAAAAGCAGCTTACAACTAACACAGTTATGGCTAAAACAATAGACATAATAGACTAATAATGTACACAGACGTGCAAAATCAATACTTAATAGTGCAATAATGTGAACTAATTCTGTATACATGCTTTTTATTACACAGACTTCTAATAAGTTTTTTTTATACAGATTTTTTTTGTTTGTTTTTTTTGTTCTTATCTCTGTAATGCTGTGTTTTACACTGGTTTTGCTCTATCACCTTGGCTGCTGTTGTTGCAGGTGTTAAATCAAAAACCGCTGACAGATGATCAATAGACTGTTTATTGGGATTAAAGTGAGTTAAATTTATAATGGGTGGGAAAAAAATTGTCAGAGGGAAAGGTAAAACCAGGAGTCAGGAGTAGATGTGGTAGATTTTTTTTTACCTGTTTTACCACAATAGATATTTCTATTATAATCATCTGGTTTAATAAATTAGTAATGGCATATTTGTTGTACATTGCATCCATAGATCTATTTTATCATGATATAGTTATATAAAAACAGAATGTAGATTATACACGGTATTTTGAACCCCTTGTCATTTAAAGCGGCGTGGTTCGGCAAGGTAGAGCGGTCGTCTTGTAACCCTAGGGTTACCAGTTCGATCCTCGGCCAAGGTGAGTTCATGTCGAGGTGTCATTAGGCAAGACACTGACCCCCTAGTTGCTCCTGATGGGTCGTGGTGAGTGTTTTGCATGGCAGCTGTATGATGTTCAGCGCTTTGGATAAAAGCGCTATATATGTACGGACCATTAAAAAAAAAACTAACATACGACCACTTATTACAGGTTTTTAAGAAATGCATTCCACCAACAGCAATAATTAGGGATGTCTTTATATTTAGGAGATAACATTGCCAGTAGCAGTACGTCTGCTTTGTCAATCTTTTTGACACCCATGAATGTTGCTGATGTGCAAGTCACATGATCAGCATGGTTTCTATTGAAAATTGATCATTGCCAGGACCAATATGGCGGCAATAATGACTTACAAAGCGGGGACCAAAAATCTCTGTATGGCCGGGCACAAACCTAGGTCACAACCCAGTACTTACATGACCATGAACAGCTTGCCAGTGAAAGCAAACCCCACATCATTCTAGTGTGTGTGTTGAAGTGTGCAACTTGTTCTCATAGTTTTAAGTAGGTTTTTGATAGAAAATTAGCCATAGAGCCATACAGTAATATTGATCCCCTTAGTGTCAAGGCTAGATAAAGATATGAGGTGAAGCTAAAGGGGCTGAATGAACACCCTAGTCTACCCACCGATGGCTGCTTAGACAAAACCAACACAATGGCCAGATGTTCAGTTTCACGACTTTATGATCTATTTGGTTTCACCAGCAGGTAAGCCCAAAATTAGAAGAATTAATGCACAACAAATATTGTTTATAAATGGGTTATTGTAAAGTTTTTGTTTCTTTGTTTTGCTTGTCAAGAGTCTATACTCATCAAGTCATGCCATCTTTTGTGTCTCTTCGGTAGCTCCAAGAACGATTTCTTCTTTTCTGTTGAATTATGTTAATGGCAGCCAATGACAACACAATTGTTTCAGGATATTATAGGAATCTCTTAAAAAATTAAGAGGATCAATGCTGAAAATCCAATAGCGTTACATGTGAGCAACCCTTCGTTGTTACCAACAAGAGACTCTGATGTAAAAAAGTTCACCAATCTTCCCAGATGTTTGCACCTGCCCATATATATCTATGGCTAAAATAGTTAAATGTGAACACAGTTAAAGGCAACAACAGATGTTGTAAAACAGCTAACAGCTAGCACAGTTTTAAGCTAAAACTAATGATGGGACGTATTGCACCGAGTCTTCAGTAATCCAGGAAGTATTATATAGAAGTTTTATAACTCAATTGACTGGAGCATTGGCTTGCAAGACACAAGGTGGTGGGTTCAATTTCCAAGGTTTTCTTTCCTTTCTTGTTATTTTTTTCTCTTTTTTTTGTCATCAACTTCTCTTTGGGAATGAATATTTACCTACTTTTATCTCATCTATATGATCCGATATAAAATTGATATACTCTAGAAAATACAAAATACTCACAGAAGCTAATTCTATGGTCTTTATTCTTTTTTATCACAGCTTTTACGGTCACAAAATGCATTATGTCACAGATTACATCAAAGCTTCCTGTTTTACACACTTTGGCCAGCAGGTGGCTTCATGTACGTTGAGAAATCGTTCATTTTATGAACCAATGTGCTGGAAAGCTTCACTGCTTTATGAGGCTTCATCTGGCCATCAACAGATAAGACAGCTTACAACATAGTTATAGATAAAACATCTAACAGCCAACAACTAACACAGTTGTGGTTAAACAGCCAACAGCTAACACATGAATAACTTGGCAAACAAACAGTATTTTAGCAGGTTTTACGCACGCAGCTGACAGCTATTGGAACTAGCATCAATCACAGTGAACTGTACACGTTCAAGTAGACGCTATCTCAGTTCATAGCGGACATATATCAGCTATATTGGCTAAGGACACAATATAGTCTCCACTACACTCAGTGTTTAGTTTACTAAAATCCACAGACTGATATTCAATAGAGAGTTAATTGATTTGTCCTAATAGTTTATTTTTGGAAACCAAACCATCAATTTCATTTCCAAGTTTTAATTTTGAACATGATGATGATTTTGATCTGCATAATTTTTACTGTTCAATATTGAAATGAAGTTTATTTAACTTGAATACTCATTGCGTTGAGGCAGGACATTTGCCTAGGCCATAACACAAGCCAGGACAGCCCCTGCTTTAGGGTTTTTGTTTATTCCTCTATCTTTTTTCCATCCTTTTAATCTTATCTGGGTGTGGAATAAAGTTGATCATCTCTGGCTCTAGCTGGATGGACTGCAGCGTGATGCCGACAAAAAAAAATTCCTGTCAAAATACAGAATATGGTGTATTGTATTTTGCTGGAAACAGCAAAACCTTTGTCTATGAGCTGCATTCTGCTTGGAGGTGAATCTCACATGGTTTCTGAATCAACATGAAACAAAATAGACAAAAATGGATTCTCAGAAGTGCTGAGCTATTTTAACTCATAACACCACATGTGAAAGTGACAAAGCAGAACTGCACTGTCCTACATCGGTTTCAGTAGATGCACTCTCTTTCTTTTACTGATTAAACTCTGACAGTAAACATCCTGTTAATTTAGATTAAGGTCTGGCGGTCCTCTTCAACGTCTCTGAGATGTAAAAATTGTTTGTAGATGTCTCATTTCAAGATATTGAAATAACAAAATAATAATGAAAAGAAAGATTTCTGAAAACAAATATTCATGTATGCTAACATCAGAGTTCTTTCTCTAATCAAAGATTATCAAACTAAAATCTTTCGAGCAAAGAAATAAATAAATAAAATTCGCAGTTAAGCTGAGAGTCTGAAAAATGCTAGCCCCACAGAATTTATTTATTACCTTCGCCAAGGCACTGATTTTTTACTTTAGCTATGCAGGGGCGGGTCTAGAAAAGTTCTGATGGGGGGCCAGGCAGGAGCACTGACCCTATTTTAGGTCTAGATTTTAGGAAATATTGAACGTTTTATTACAATTAAAGTGATCATCTAATGTAAAAAAAAAGTGAAGAAAAACTTCCCAATGATATCATTTTTCAACAGGTGTTTACTTTGGGTCATGCTGCTGTTGGACTTTTATCACTGCTTTTAACACTTACACTTGGAAAAACCTGTTCTTATCCAGATCATCAGTTTTTTCAAAGTTTCTTCAACAATGTTGGTTGTTAAACTTTAGTCGTCACGTCTGATGGTTTTATGACAGAAATTTTCACCATGGAGACGGTTGGTGTGATGATGATATATGAGTTCTGAATTATGATCTAGAACACGGTAGAGATGATTTAGAACAACATTTAGAAGTGCGTTACATGCTGCATTTACTGACCTTTGGACATCTGACATTTACCAAAGTTAATACTAAATATTTATAAGCATTGGCTCCTATTGATACAACATAGTAAAAACAGGCAAATTTCAGGCATAGTCGCAAATGGTTATAAATCATGACTAATTTGTAAGCTGTGAGTAATGATCAATTTGATGTCATTGTTCTGATTAAAAATTGTAATAATTTGACAGCCCTAATATATATATATGTATGTGTGTGTGTGTGTGTGTTCTCTGTCACCAGTTAGAATGCATTTTCTGTGTGTTTAACAAACATACGTGTTCTCATGGTAATACTGTGTGTTGCAGGAGTTGGATGATGACTGTTTGAAGCGACTCGCTTCTTGTTCTGCTGACTCTACTGCCCACAGCATAAACTGTGGTAACACACAAACATTTACTGACACACATTCATGCTTCCTTTCAGCAGCAGAGGGGTGTGAGTGAAGTCACATCCTGTCAGTTGAGATTTCCTGGCTGTGATGAAATGCTGCTCAGTAAAGCCCCCTGCTGGAGCAGCTTTAATCTTTAAACATCTCTGTTGTCTATCCATCCACTGCCTATTCCTACTTATGCCAATTAACGTTTGCAGGCTGGACAGTTCAGCAAAACATTAAAACAGACCAATAAAATCAGTAAATCAGATCTGATCAGGATTTATGCAACCGATGTCACATAGCAGGCATTTTTCGACAAAGTGATTATTATGTAAAAATAACTTGAATTAAAAAAAATAAATGAAAATCAGTTTGAAGGAGAAGAAGTCAAAGGAGAACATGGGAAAGTCGATACTTAAATAATGTAAAGAAATAATGTACTCATGACCACATCTCACTTCCACTAATGCTTCCAGATATTTACAATGATCTTTGATGTGGTGTGAACACAAATGTAATTTTTAAGTAAATGTAATCTTTCTCCACTGTAAGAAAACTTAATGAGGTTTTTTTCTTACAGCTGATATTCAAGCCATATTTCTCCCAGTTACACCAGCAGTTTTCATCCAACAGACAAACGTCCAAAATCACTGACTGTTTAGCGTCTTCACCAATATGGCATAATAGCCCAGATATTCCTAATAATTAAAGGAATTCCTTAAGAAGAACTATCTCAATTTTTCTCTTATGGATGTCTGCTACAGTTGTAGTTCCTGATTTATTTTCTTGTCAGGACAACTACTGCTATTGAATTATAGCACCGTAGCCTATACTGTCCTCCTCTGGTGTCCCTAAACAGTCAAGTTTATTTATGAGTTAAGTTTTTTTCCTGAACTTTTTAAACATAATTTTCATAATTTGGTTGTTATTCAGTTTACATCAGTGAAACCGGATTCATCGCTTAATTCATTCTGACTCCAAGCATAAAAAAAAAATAATAATCCTGTATCAAACACTTAGTCCCAGTCTGAGATTGAATAATTTATTAGGCAAAGTACACATGTGCAAAGACCCTCTGGTGACATTGATAGAAATAAAAATGTACTTGTGGCAATGCATTTTTAATGCGTGACTCCACAATTTTATTCTGTGACCACACATTAAGTCACGAGAATGAGATACCTAAGTAATGGCCACAGATTGCTAATGCATAAACAACTTGCCTTATGTCTGCATGTTGTTTTCATTTCTAACTGTGCACTTTTAGCACCCAAATTTAGAGTCTCTTACTTAAGTGTCCTATTGTGATAATATTAATTAATATTATTATAACTGACCATCTCTGTATATGATGTTTTTGGATGTTTGTGTAGGATGTGTGTGCATTCAGCTTTCTAACAGGGCTGCCAGCTGATCTCATAACAGTTTCCTGCTGTATGAGCAACAGCCATTGACGTACAATCCTGGATAAATTAGTTTAAGATAAAGATTCAAACACAGGACTTGACAGACAGAAAACGGGCAGATGTCAGTGCTGAAGACTTGATCTGAAACTAATGAAAAATGAAGGATAAAGAAAAAACAGGTGCGAAACAAGAACAGGAAGTAAACACAACGGAACACATTCAGGGCTCTTCTGCGCCACCTGCTGCCAACAGAGAGGAAATATGACTTATATGACTGTTTTCACGTTAATACTAATGTCTTTATCAAATGTTACCTTAAAAAAGTCACCATGACATTAGGCCTGAGAATCTGGTTGTTTTGAACTCAATTAGACCAGGTCTCTGGTTCTGGTTCAGAACTCATTGGGTTTGAACCTAAAACAGTGTTTTAACTCAGGATCTTGTCCACAGAGGACGATCCAGACTATGACTTCCTCCACACAGACCTATCCTCTTCCGAGACACTCCCCCCTCTCCCTGCATCCTCCTCTCTGCCCCCCGCTCTCCCAGAGAAGAGACGACGCAGCTTTGCAGGTGAGGGAACACACATCTGACCCCAACCCCACTTTGCTCTTTGTTTGTTTGACTGTCTGTCTTCCTAAACCAGGAATAATCAGCTGTCAGACCCCATCCTCCTTTGGATTTGACTCCAACCCAGAGGACCTGATCCCTGCAGACAGTAAAGATGTCACAGGTCCTGATGAACCGGTTTCCTCCCCTCTGTCCCCCAGCAAGACACCCCCGCCCCTTCCCGAGAAGAAACGGCACAGTAAGCTAAAACATAACTGTTGATTGATCAATATATCAGTATGTTAAACTTTAATTAAGCAATCTGCCTGTTTACATTTCTATCTGTGTACTTGTCCACCTGTCCACCTGTCTCCTTGTCTTCCTGTCCACCTGTCTACCTGCTAAACTGTCTATAATTCTGCCTGTGTATCTGTTCACCTGTCAACCTGTCTACTTTGTGTACTTGTTGACCTGTCCACCCGTATACCTGCCTACTTGTCAACCTGTCTGCCTGTCTACACTTCTGCCTGTCTCTTTCAACCTATCTGCCTAAATATTTGCTGACCTGTGGACCTGTCTACTTGTTGACTGCCCCACTTTTCAACCTGTCAACATTTCTACCTGTCTACCTGTTGATCTGTCTACCTGTCTGGTCACTGACCTGTCCTAACAAATGTCTACTTGTTGACTTGTATACCTATCAACTTTCCTGCATGTCTGTCCATTTACTTGTTGGCCTGTCTACCCATCTATTTGTCTACATGTCAACCTCCCTATATGTCTACCTTTCTCGTCTGTTTGTCAATGTTTTGACCCATCTACTTTTTACTTTCTTCCTGTTGACTGGCCGGTCGGCCTGTTTACTTCTAAACTTGTCTTCCTGTCTGTGTGTCTTCAGTCCATCAGTATCTGCAGATCTGTTCATCGTACATCGATCAGTCTCCAGTCCTGTTCTATCAGAAGCCTCCAGCTTTCAGTCAGAAATACAAAAACAAACAACGAGACCTGGATGCTGCCTACCAGACATCTAGCACTCACCTGAAAACAAAATTTGCCCCCTCACCTGAGCACCTTCCTGCTCCTGCTCCTACTCTACCACCAAAGAAGAAACAGCAGGTGAATGAAAGAACCTGAATTTTTATTGTTTGAAATAACATGAGAAAGCAACTTTGCCTTGTCAGGAGTCTAAAATCCTGAGATCAAATTCACCTGGTATCTGTTTTACTGATTTCCTGCTATTTTCTTTGTCATCAGGATTCAACCAATACACAAACTGAAGAGTGTCAGAGTATGGACAGGTGAGACCTCATGCACTCACCTGGAAATTCGCTCATCATAAAATTAGAATATCATGAAAAAGTTGGTTTATTTCAGTAATTCCTTTCTAAAAGTTAAACTTGTATAATGTAGACACTCAAACTTCAAATGTTTATTTCTTTTCATTTTGATGATTACAACTGCCAACTAATGAAAATCCCAAATTTAGTATCTCAGAAAATTTCAATATTACTAAAGACCGATACAAAAAAATGATTTCTAGAAATGTTGGCCAACTGAAAAGTATAAACATGAAAAGTATATGCATGTACAGCACTCAATACTTAGTTGGGGCTCCTTTCACCTGAATTACTGCAGCAATGCGGCGTGGCATGGAGTGGATCAGTCTGTGGCACGGCTCTGAGCATCTGCTCTGATAGTGGCCTTCAGCTTGTCTGCTTTGTTGGTTCCTTTTCATAATACCCAATGGATTTTCTATAGGCTTAAGGTCTAATGTCATGTTGGAAAATGAAATCTGCATCTCCATAAAGTTAGCGGTCAGCAGCAGGAAGCATGAAGTGCTCTAAACTTCCTCGTAAATGGCTGCGTTGACCGTGGACCGAAAAAAAACACAGTGGACCAACACCAGCAGATTACAAAGCACCCCAAACCATCACTGACTGTGGAAACTTTACACTCGACCTCAAGCAATGTAGATTCTGTGCCTCTCCTCTCTTCCTCCAGACTCTGTGACCTTGATTTCCAAATAACATGCAAAATTTACTTTCATCAGAGATCATAACTTTTGACCACTCAGCAGCAGTCCAGTCCTTTTGTCTTTGGCCCAGGTGAGATGCTTCTGATGCTGTCTCTTGTTCAAAAGTGGCTTGACACAAGGAATGGGAGAGCTGAAACCCATGTCTTGCACACGTCTATGCGTGGTGGTTCCTGAAGCACTGACTCCAGCTGCGGCCCACCCTGTGTGACACATCTTTGAATGGGTTTTGTTTCACAATCCTCTCCAGGATGCGGTCATCTTTATTGCTTGTACACTTTTTTTCTACCACATCTTTTCCTTCCCTTCACCTCTATTATTGTGCTTGGACACAGAGCTCTGTGAGCAGCCAGCCTCTTTAGCAATGACCTTTTGTGTCTTGCCCTCCTTGTGCAAGGTGTCAATGGTCGTCTTTTGAACAACTGTCAGGTCAGCAGTCTTCCCCATGATTGTGTAGTGAACAGAACTAGATTGAGGGACCATTTAAAGGTCTTTGCAGGTGTTTTGAGTTAATTAGCTGATTAGAGTGTGGCACCAGGTGTCTTCAATATTGAACCTTTCCACAATATTCAAATTTTCTGAGCTACTCAATTTGAGGTTTTCATTAGTTGTCAGTAATAATCACTTATATTAAAAGAGAAACATTTGAAATATGTCAGTCTGTGAGAAATGAATGTTTACATTATACAAGTTTCACTTTTTGAATGGAATTACTAAAATAAATCAACTTTTTCATGATATTCTAATTGTATGACGAGTACTTGTATACACACTTGCACAGGCGTGTACACACATAAACTTATACACACTTGTACACGTAATACGCACTTGTAGACTTCACAACCTCTCTTCTTCTCTGCAGTTCACAGAGTGACCAGCAGGAGGCAGAACACAGCCAGAGAAGCAGTGAGGAGGAACTGGTGGAGGAGGTGTTACTGACCAACCAGCAAGAAGTCCTTGACAGAATCACCATGAAGTCAGAGGTAAAGCCTCACCCTCTCACCTGTTCACCTCATGTCATTGGTCACACCTGTGTCCTGACTCTGACCTCTATATTCTCAGGACGAGGACGGGCCAGATGTTAAAGCAGCCTCTCCTGAGATCCTATTGGTCCATGCCACAGAATGCAAGGGCACTGGTCAGATTTATACACAGTCATTCATGACATGCAGCAGTGAGCACCAATCACATTTGTTCTGATCGTTGTTTGTCTTTGTCAAACGTGTGTGTGCGCGTGTGTGTGTGTATGTATGTGTGTGTTTTGCAGAGCAGGATCTGTATCGTGAGGCCTTCCTTTGCACCTACAGGAGTTTCATCACCCCCTGTGACATCATCAGCAAACTGCAGTACAGATATCCTCAAAATCTCCACCTGCATGAACACCTCAAACACTGCAGCCATACTGACGTTTTCAAGACAACACTATTATTCGCAATAGTTTCATTTGCATAGTTACATTTGCACCCCAAAAAAACAGGAGTTTCTAGGTCATATCTGAAACAAGAAAGAAGTTGTTTACACATGGGATGCAATGTTGAATGTGACTATTGATTAGTTTTTCCTGGGTGAAGCTGAGGAATTGACATGTCGACAACATGAAAACACAGAGGGGAAAAAAGCAAACATAACATGTGACATTCATGTAAAAGTAGGCCTCTCCAGTCTGTGGGTAAGATAGCCTGCAATCTGAGCCCGAGTATTAACTATATGATGTTATAGTGGGCTTATAAATCAGCAAGCGCAAAGGATTAAACTCTAGAACATAATTTAAGCAACCAGCTCATCTTGTATGTTTCTGTTATTACCTTATTTATTTAAAGAAAACTAGCCAGAAAAGATAACTTTAACTGTAAAAACCATCTGACTTCAGCGTGTCACACAATGGACTGTCTAATCATTTTAGGATCGTGGGTTTATGTTGGCTTAGAAAACCCAGACTTCTTTAAAGTCCTTGAGAAAAACATGGAACGAATTACCAGAAACAATCAAACAAAGCATCACATTTACAAGAATAATACACATCTGCACATCTGGTGATTCAGAATCTTCAGTCCTTGCATGAGACCATAGCCTCAGGATGCAATTTATAAACCGTGAAAGCAAACCAGGAGAATGAGGTCCTTTTGTGTTCATTTAGGACTTTGGTACAAGTTTCTACTCTGTTTAACAAAAGGTTAAGACACTAAGAGACCCATTAGGAAAATTCCTTACTAAGATGCTGTGCTTTTTTCCCACTTGTTTCATCTCACCTGTGCATCTGTTGATCCATATTGTTTGAAGTGAGTCCTTATCCTTCAGCACATACAGACACCTGTGTGAACAGCAGGAACCTGCAGACTTAACAGCTGCCAAAAACACCTTTCAGCTGCTGGTCAGAGTGGTGGAAGACCTCAGGTGAGAAACACAGAGACACACACTGACCTCAAAAAACAAACAAACAAACAAAAAACTTTCAGGAATAATACTTGTCAATTAGTTCTTAGACAATCAATCACCAAACTGATTTAAAAGCACAGAATCTAAACTAAAGGCTGTAACATACTCAAAAAACAGAGAACTTTTATCTTGTTCTTAAGGGGGCAAGAGCAAAGGGGCATCATTTTGTTGTTGCAGTCCTGGTTTGTGAGTTCTTGCAGCTTGTTCTTGACACATTATTTGGGCAGAAGTTTGTTTTCATGTGGTGTCTAAGAGCTATTGTTTGATCGGTCAGAAATTTGTAGTTGTCGTTATTTCTACCTTTCATCTGATGGGAAAGATTAAACTCAGCTGAATGAATAGTTACAAAGAACAGCTGGTTGAAGCATTAGGAAGGAAGTATGAAAAGCTATACAACACATGCAGCATATGGTAAATGATTTGTACTTTTAGCACTTATTTAGTCAAATGTTGACCACTTAATGCAATTTTTGCACTTCTTGTCACATTCACTCAATCAAACACACAGTCATACAGCATGTTACCTAGTATAAAGTATTGGTTTATACTAGGGACCTCTTAACATTCACAAAGCATTTATACCCCAATGGACACATGAGGAGACAGCGTAATGTGTTTTGCCCAAAAACACAGACAAGACAAGATACTCATAGTCTAGAGAAGCCAGGAATTGATTCTCTGACCATCCGGTTAGTAGATCACTGCTCTTCTATGGCCACTTGTAGCTCAGGTGGAAAAGCAGGACACTGCCTGTTCATGTCCTTTACAGCTAAAGACATCACCCCATCACAGACAAACTTTCTTGTGAAGTATGTGATAACTGGGCTAAACAAACATTGTTCTTGTTCTTGCCACATCAAGAACAAAAATGTTTTCTGTTTTTGCAGAGTATGTATCAAACTTAAGCCAAAACCCCTCCAGTCCAGTTTGAATCAAAGCCACTGAGGCATCTGAATCAGGTTCAAGATCTGGACTGAAATCAGGAGCACTCAGAGAACCTGTCACACACTGCATGTTCATTAGTGTGTGAGACTTTGGTGTGTGTGTGTGTGTGTAAAGTGCTGTAGAGCTGGAATCTGATTTGCTGCTGCTGCTGATGGATTTGGTGTCCAGCCTTCTGATTGTTGGAAAGCTGGGACCAGCCCACCTGCTACACTCTAATATTCTGTCTAAGATGGAGAAGAAGTGGCAACTGATTGGCTCTCATCAATCGGTCTGTCCGCTCGCTGCGAAGGGCGTTGCTGCCAGGTAACAACTGTCACCTGATTGGATGAGAGTACCATATATTTAGACTGTTACTGGCCAGTATTTCACCTGTCTATTAATATGTCTGACAGACCAGGAACTCTGCTGGACTTTGGGAGTCAGCATTTAGCCGAACAGCTGACTCTGCTGGACTCTGACCTCTTCTACAAGATTGAGGTATGTAGCTTTCTTTGTCTCACCTGTCAGTTGTACATCACTTGGCTTCCTCACCTGTTGTTCCAACACTTGTTTGTTTCACATCAGTCCATAACCTTTCTGTCTCACTTTCTGATCTCGCCTATGTGTCTCACCCATCTGTCATGTTAGTCTAAATCTCACCTGTTTTCTTACCTATCTAGCTTCCAGAGGTGTTGCTGTGGTCCAAAGAGCAGAATGAGGAGAAGAGTCCAAACTTGACAGCATTTACTCAACATTTCAACAACGTTTCCTTCTGGTAAAATGCTGAGCCAGTGACTGATAGTGTCCCCCAGTCACTGCCCTGTATGTTTTAGATCTTTCCTGCATCTCAACACCTGGCTCAAATGAGCAGGTCTGCAACAGATTCCTTCAGATCTTGCTGATGACCTGAATCAGTTGAATCAGTGTTTAAGCAGGGAGCCATCAAGAAGAGAGCAGAAGAAGACCCGCTTCTTCACCTGCTTAATCTGATTTCTGTTTTCAGAATTTCATGTAAACTTTGCTTTCAGATAAACCAACACAAAGCTAAAGTTTTAATGTCTGGGCTCTGAGGTCCTGATAACAACAGGTTATTAATAACTATTGATGAGCTAATCAATCACCTGTGTGTGACCTCAGGGTTCGGTCAGTCATCATCCTCCAGGACAAGCCTCAGGACAGAGAGAAGCTCCTGCTGAAGTTCCTAAAGATCATGAAGGTAAACCATGATGATGAAGATGACAGTGATGTGTTTGCAGGCATTTAGCAGCAGAAAGACTTCTTTGTGTCTGATTTACATTTTACATTATATTTTATATTTGGATAAACCTGCTTTTAGAAGTTGTTCTTTTAGACAGCACAGCCTGATGCCTGTCTGTTAGAGAAGTATTCTTGCTCTTTATTGATGCCTATGATGTTGACAAGTTTGGATGTAACTGTTCAAGGGAAGATAACCTCCCTGTGAAGGTCTTCTTTCCTTGTCCTCGTGCCTAAAGGTTTTCTGAAAAACTTTTTTCTCCCTGCTCTCACCTGTTGTCTTTTCACTGTTTCTGCAGCATCTGCGGAAACTGAATAACTTCAACTCATATCTATCCATTCTGTCAGCACTGGACTCTGCCCCTCTACGTCGCCTTGAATGGCAAAAAAGCACCTCGGAGGTCGGTTTGGGATCATTGGTTTTATTCAGTCTTTGGTCAAGTTGTAATAGTTCATTTAAAGTCTTTTCTTTTGGTTTGTTCTCAGACTCTGGAAGAGTTCAGCTCCTTGATAGACAGCTCATCTTCTTTCAGAGCCTACAGAGCAGCTCTGGCTGAGGCAGAGCCTCCCTGCATACCTTACCTGTAAGTCAATAACCATATAT
>JBAMHW010000012.1:31350841-31365552 GCA_037177495.1 Rhadinocentrus ornatus | reverse complement strand
TCCCCAACCCTGTTCCTCAAGGCCCACTATCCTGCATGTTTTAGATGTCTCCCTGCTGCAACACACCTGATTCAAATTGATGGCTCATTAGCAGGCTTGTGTAGAGCTTGTCAGAGTCATTTAATTTTAATCAGGTGTGTTGCAGCAGGGAGACATCTAGGACCTGCAGGATAGTGGGCCTTGAGGACCAGGGTTGGAGACCTCTAACTTAGAAGAACACAACACAGAATTCTGAAATTTGGTTTCAGACATACTGGGAGCATCCCAGTTTTTTGCTGTAGAAACACAAAAAATTGTGTACTGCCACGTTCTGTACCGAGCTGGACCCAATGGTGGAAACGGAGCTAAAAACATTTGATTAGAGGTCAATTAACAGATCAGTAAGTGGACCCAGACATCTGGTGGCAGTTGGCGGAACTGCAGCTCACCTCAGTTTTCCTTTGTCTTCCTCTCTCTTTGATTTTCTCCAGCTCCTCCTCATCATCTTTTTCTTCCCCATCCTCCTCCTGATTGCTCAGGCACGGCTGCTTCTTTGTGACTGGCTGCACAGTGGCCAAGAGGGCGGGGACAGTGAAGAGGGACAGGAAGCGGGCCTTCAGCAGCTGATAGGCGGGGTTAGTGGAGAAGCGCTCAGCCACCAGCTGACGCACTGCCTTCACCTGTTCCTCCTCCTCCTTCTCCTCCTCGTTGATGGAGAGGGGAGGGAAACCTGGCTCTTCCTCTACCGGAATGAGGTCCGAGGTGGAGTCTGGCAGGTCAAGTTGGGGCTGGGTGGAACAGGGTTTGGATGGAGCAGGACGTGATATTCCTGACACCAGCTGAAGTGATGCTTGCGTCAAAGATTTCTTGGCTTGCAGCAGAAAACTGAGCGAGCTCAGAGTGCTGACAAAGGGTGGCAGGTAGGGCAGCATCGTCCTCGCCCCGGGCACTACAACCCCACTCCATCCACTCAGCCAATTACGCACCACCTCTGGAGGCTCCTGGAACATCAGTGAGGGGTCAAACTGCAGCTGCTCATACCTGAGAGATGGTGCCTTCACAGAGTCCGCTTTGACAGTGCCCTTATAAGGAAGCTTCACTTTGGGGGGAAGTTGGTGAGGATGGGAGGAGTAATGTGGTAGGGGGATAGGTGGTGAAGGACGGGGCTTGCAGAGGCTGGTGGGTGGGGCAAGAGTAGGGCGAATTGCTGGGATGGTTAGGTTCGATCTTAGAGGGGCCAGGGCCAGAGAATGGTTTAAAACACCTCCAGGTGGAGGTACAAACACTACATTCATGCCTTGAGGCGGAGCCTGAGCCAGCTGGACCAATCCGCTGTCAGTCATGACCCACATGCTCTGACCAGGAAGTAAATTTAATCCAGGGGGGCCAATCTGAGGAGGGGG
This sequence comes from Rhadinocentrus ornatus, assembly GCA_037177495.1. Lineage (NCBI taxonomy): Eukaryota > Metazoa > Chordata > Actinopteri > Atheriniformes > Melanotaeniidae > Rhadinocentrus > Rhadinocentrus ornatus. The sequence continues at coordinate 31,364,170 of JBAMHW010000012.1, read as the reverse complement.
CGGAGCCGTGGCAATACTCAGGCTACACTTGCGTGAGCGTTTGCACAGAGGAGAGGAGGATGAACAGGAGGAACGTCTCCTCTTCTTTGCTTCAGCCTGAAAACAGAAATTTTAATTTTATTCTACTGTATTAATCCCAGCTGGGAAATTCTTCTCTGCATTTAACTCATCCTAGTTGCTAGTAGCAGTGAGCTGCCAGATTCCAGCACCTGGAAGTCTTAAAGGCCTTGCTTAAGACTTCCAACCTAAGTTGCTAGCCAAGGGACTTGAACCCAGGCTCTCCAGATCCAAGCCCACATCTGTAACCACAAAGCTACCACTGCCCAAAGCAGAGGGGAGTCAGACTGAGGAAGTGCAGGACCATCTGGCGGTAACAGAGTCTGTTTCCATGGCAACTAACAGCTGATGAATTCATTTCAACATCTTTTCACCATGTATTTTTTTCCACATGTTCAAGTAGCCCTACCCAAGACCACAGAAATTTATTGTTTACTTGCAGCGTATGAGCTGTTTTCAGCTCTGGCCAATCAATGAGCTTGATTATCGTCTTCCTCCAGTGTATACTGTATTTCTTCTTGGTCAGTGGTAGTTTTGGGGAATATTGCCCCCTAGTGAGCACTTGTTTTAACTGAGTGATGATGTTGTCGAGGTGCTTGGTGAGCTTTAGTACAATGCGGTGTGAAAGCAAACCAAATCAGGGAAGGGAGATCAGGGAAACAATAATGCAGGATACCCGCCCTCGAGGACCAGAGTTTGACACCCCTGGTTTATAGAGACTAACTCTAACTCCATCTAAAGGCCCATTTATGCGCGACAAAGACGACGAATATGCAAATGCACCGACGATGTTGTCAGTTTCCTGCATCTGTTTCGCATGTAATTTGGGCCATTTTCACAAAGCTTAGCTCTCCGTCTCTTGAGACAGAAAACTAAGCATTACCATCAGCAATTGCAGTGGTAGTGCTGAGCAGAATAGCTGACATGCGACCAGGCAAAGAACCAAACGATAGAAGAAGAGGAGGATCAGGAAGGGAACAAAAATCAGAAGAAGAATGAAGATGAGCACAACTGTAGGGCTCTGGATGATATTTAGGGCGTGTTGGAAACAACTTCATACCGATGCATTTCTGCCGCCAAATGGTGTTTGAAATTGATGTCGGCTCGCAGGAATGAAGTCAGAACTTAGCACTGCATGCTAGTGGAGGAACTAACCTAGCAACCATGGCAACGCAAAAGACTCGTAGAAGTATGAGGACGGTCACATATGAAAACGTTAGAAACGGATGTTACTTTTTAAGTACAAAAGGGAGCATAAATAGGCATTAACACGGAACAAAACTAAAGCAACACAAGTAGTAACACATGGATGTTGTTGAACTTTTTTTCTCTTTTATGTGTGAGTAGTGTTGATCTGCTGATATGGTTCAGACATGATCTTTTGAGGAAAGTGACAATATTGATGGATCATTACAACATGACGTTTAATACTGTGTTTCATTGTGAAATAAAGTAATGGTGACATCCCTAGTGCCAAGCCTGCAGAGTTTCTGATGCAACTTCAGTTCAACTGAACTTCAACAATAAAAGTTTGCTGAATAGACAGCAGGATCAAAAATAAAGCACTAAAACCTTGAGGACTAGTTGGTCTCTGAATCCAAACTGAAACCTAGTGAAAACTCAAGAGATTGTATAATGTGCAGATCTGTAAGTCTCACCTGGACCCTCTTTGCTTCCTGCAGAACTTTGGCCTTCAGACTTGGTTTGCGAGGCCTCTTACCCTCCTGGGTCACATCTGTACCAGTATCTGCCCCGCTCACACTTTGCTCCTCCTGCTGTAACTCCTGCTGCTCCTCCTCCCTCTGCCGTTTCCTAGATCTGGACTGCTGTTTGGGAGCTCTCATGTGGTCAGCGCCAGAGCATTTGGGGGCTGAGTTTGGTTGGCTGGAGTCTGGACTAGAAAAGCTGTAACTATGGTCCTTGAGATGTGAGGGTGAGGCTGTTGGAGGGGGCTGGGCTAAATTGTGGCTATGAGCTGATGACACAGGCCAATCAGAGCAGAAAGATGTGGAAAAATGAGAGGAGACAGGGAGAGGAAGAAGAGAAGGAAGAAGGGCAGAAGACTGAGTCTGAACTGTGTCTGTTGAAAAGGAAGAAGATGCCATCTTCATAGCTTTAGGCTGGAAGACACAAAACCAAGGACAAGGTCAGAACCAGGACAAGAGGTTCAATGATCACAAATTGTAGTCATACAATCTGAAAGTTCCAAATCCATGGATTAGTTTTTGTACATCACTCTAAAAGGACAGAAGTCTGAGTCTGAACTGTGTCTGTTAAAAAGGAAGAAGCCGTCTGCATATTCCTCATTTTAGGAATATTAAGAAAGCGGCGTCAGAAACTTGTTATATTCGTGAATTATAGGACAGAGTCTGGTTCAAAATAACTCCTAGGTTCCGCACTGATATAGGAAGCCAAGGTAATGTTATTCAGAGTAACTTCACAGCTAGAAAGTGTCTTCCTGATGCGTTCAGTCCCAAAGAAAACAATCTCAGTCTGTCTGAATCTTGGACTCTCATAGTGGTACAACCGGCAAACTGTACATATATTTGCATCCACATTTACTTGTCAAAAATCATAATTAGTCAATGAGTAATCTTTTTTAATAAAAAGACATGTAGCATCAGTTGAGAGGTCGCCAGTCCATCACAGATTTCTCATATTTTCCAAATAAGTTATTTCTCTCTTCTTTCTTTTGCTATGTTCACTGTACTTTAACTTAGTAAATTGTTTCCCGAAATATTTAATATTTATCCCTTGCTTTTGCACTAAGTGGGCTTAAAATATATATTTTTAGATAAATGCTAATTCAACTTGAACTGAGTGAACTAAGTTCAACTGAAATTCATTCTTCTTTGCTCTCCATCACTTCAAGGAACAAAAGTGATTTCCATGTGATTTCTAAACAAGTGTGATGTCACCATTTCTAATAAATTAAGGAGATTTCTGAATGCAAATCGCCATAAATGGCACAAGCAGGTGATTTATGACCTTGTAATTTATCAACAGCGGATTACATGTAGAGGAAAATTATAAATTTCACTTGTACGATGGAGCTAAGGACAGTTATGAAAATTTTTAAATGTGAGCCCTGAGATCCTTTATGTCTTCAAGACATCTTTGCAATCCGACCAACTGATTTCATCAGGTCTGATGGTTAAGTATATCTGAGTAAAAGTGAAAACTTACACCATGCTGTGTAATAAAACCTAAAAGAAGCGTGTTCAATGTGAAAAGTATCAGCCCAAGTACAGAACCCTGAGAAAATTCATGAGCTACTGTGGTGTGTGGAGAACTCATTTACATGAACAACCTGAAATCTCTCTGATAAATATGACTTAAACATTAAGTCATATGACCACTCACACACCTATATAGCTTTTTTTTAACATATTCTCCATTAAGTATTACTGTTTTAAAGCATACTTTTAGTGATACAAGTTATCTTTTAGCGTACCAGTTGTATTGAATGCTACAAAAAACAAATTTAATACTTAAGATAACATTTAAGTTTCTGTTCTATTTTGATTTCTTTCTGTCATTGAATATTATTCGTTACCTCAGTTTCCAGCGGAGCAGCCTGGGCTCCTATGTGAGGAGCTCTGATGACATGAATGGAGCCAATGGGACGAGGAGGCTCCTGGGGGACAAGGTAGAAAGGGTTTGGAGTATGAGGCTGCAGGAGCTGCCTCAGCTTCTCCTGCTCCACCATCTGCAGCTGCCTCAGCATCAGCCTCCGCTGATCATCCTCCCACTCCTGGTGCTGTCTAATCTTCCTCCTCTGTTGAAGGACTCCTGATACAGTCCTGGAGTTCTTCATCTTGACGGTGGAGAGATCAGTGGGCAGAGTCAGCATCACCATTTTGTTCTTCCTCTGCTCGATCATGTCCTTGCAGCCAATGATGTCCACATTCATGGTTTGGAGGAACAGCAGGAAAAGGGAGGTGGAGGACCCCCCCTTCTTTTCGCCTCCCTCCCTCAGGGCATCAGCGGCAGTCCGTGTGGAGCTCTTTGGGATCAGCAGGTGTCCGATCCATGGCAACACCGCGGCCTGCAGCTCGTACTCTGTCGATTTCTCCGTCACTTTGTTGCTGCTGTTGGTTTTCTGTCCATGATTTGTATTCTTGAACTTTTGCACCCTGCGGGTCAGGTGCTTGCGGAGCTGGTCAGCTGACACCATCATCATGGCACCGCTGCTGTTGCGCTCCTCACGCAGCAGCTCTCTGGGACGTGGTCCAATGATCACAGAGCGTCCAGACTTTCCCAAGATTGTCGAGCGGACGAGATCCTCATTCTGAGCGTCAGACAATGGAGGAAACATTGCCAGATGAAAAGTGAGGGAGGTGGGGCCTTGAAATTTATCCACTGGAAGCCACTCCTTCATCGGGGGGATGACATACTCCTGCTCCTCCTGCTCTGCCACCTCCGTAACCTTCGCAAGCTTTCCAACTAAATTCTTGGTTTTCTTCTCGTCATCACTCTCCATGTATGGTATCACAACGTCTTCCTCCTCCTCCTCCTCAGTCATCTCCTCCACCACTTCCTCCTTCTCCACTTTTATTTTACCCAGTAGCTTCCTGATGTTCTTTTTTGCTGCCTTCTTCTTCCCATCTACTCTTTTTCTGCTCCTGGAGGTGTTTCCTGCTGTGCGGTGCTGTGAGACATGAAGACAAAAATTAATGCCAAGACATGTTTTCTTCCTGTTCCTGATCATGTGTGTTCAGACATCCTCATCTTCATCATCTGCAGAGGTTTTACAGTTTTTAACCATTAGAGGTCACCAGGAACTTTATTTTTGGTAATTTTTTCTTTAATTTTTGGCCTCCATTTTGGTTGATCCTTAATCCTCCAAACATATATTTTATGGAAAACAAATGTTTTGTGTGTGTTTTTTTATATACTTTACTTTTTAATTAACATGATGTAATTAAATAGTAATTTAAAGGGTAAAATTCAGAATTCAATTTGAGAAAAAAATAAAGAAAATATTAAATTCGAATGTTTTTATATCAGCTTTTGGGGGAGGGATTTTTTGTCCTCTAATTACCTGAAAGGATAATAAATGGAAGCGACTTTGTCTGCTAAAGGCTTTTTTATTTCGCGGAAAAGACGGATGGATAGTTTCGTCCATCTCCTGCATCGGTTACTCGTAATTTGGTTTCATTTTCAGGGAGCTTAGCAATCTGTCACTTGAGGCAGGAGATGGAGCAATACCACCAGTGCTAAGCTGGCTGGCGACCAATGAAAGGAACAAACCAGAGAAGAATTAAAGAATCGGGGAGGAAACAAAAAAGCAGAAGAAGAATGAAGACAAGCACAACTGTTGAATTGCTGTTGAATAAAGACAAGATGCGTGTGAACTCTAAACTCATCACTGCCCACTAGTGGAGGAATTGACTTAACAACCATGGCAATGCAAAAGATGCATGGAAGTATGAGGACGGCAACGTATGACAACGTTTGAAACGGACGTTGCTATTTACGTACGTGGGGGAGCATAAATGGGCCTTTAGGAATGAGACACTGAACTCCTGCAGAGTTCTTCATGCATGTTTTCTGCTCTACAAACCCGACTGAACACTGGAAGGTCATATTACACACAAATACTCCAAAGTTGGTGGATCTGATTGACCTCCCAGTACCAGAGACCATCATAATGGCAGACATCCAAGAACGAATCTAAAGAAATGTCATGGAGCAGGATAAAAGAACCATCTCTTGGTGAATGGCTAACTCGGGTTCCGACAGCCATGATCATGAGGGATCTCCAGAAGAAGGGAAATTTCCATGACATTCCTCTCAGGAATCTCAATGTGATGAATCCACGTCCAAGAGGTCTGTGACCTCTACACTCCCGACACATGGACACTAGAATGGCTGGAGAGCTACAACATTAACAATGAAAAAAACAGACTCATTTAATTAATAGATGAACTGGACTGCTATCCTGTTTTTCACTGAAAGTAATGTGCTTTTCGTTTGGGAGTTAACCATTTACATTTTCTAGTGTGTTACAGGTGAATCTACTCTGACACAGTAACACATATCTTGATTCTGATACTTCTGAATTAATCTCACAAGCCTCTGCTTTTTTTAGACCAGGATTATACATACAACCTCTGTAGTTGTGATTATATACTTAATTTAGTGTGAGTATGTCATTTCAGACAGGAGGCAGACAAAATAGACCTCATAATGAAGAGGATGAGCAGTAGGGAGGCCTAATGAGCATCAGAGCCACTATCCAGAATGAAACATTAAGAACATGGCCTGAAACCCAGCAGGGGTCGAAGGCAGAGGACCTAAACTTAGTGGGAGTGAGAGTATTTACTTCAGAAAAAGTTAAGTAAAGTACAGAAACATACTGGGGCAGATTTCTTCTTTACTTTCTTAATCAAGAGTCACATTTCTCCTGAGTAAAAGTCCTCTACTCCAGAATACTGTCAAAGTGGAATCCCACCTCCTAATGTCAGACTCCACCCAAGGAAACAGGTAGGGTTACCTTAGAAGGAGGTCTGTTCAGTTTCTTCCATTCCCTCATGCACTGAGAGTCCAAACGATGTGGAATCTCTGAAGCAATCTTTGACCAGCGTCCTGAAACACATCAGCACAACTCAGTTAATCAGCACCATGAGGACCAGTTGGCCCAGTTTAGGTGTGCAACTCACCAACTCCATGTTTCTCCACCAGCTCCTTCAGCAGTTTTATTTCCTGTTTGCTAAACGATCCTCTTTTCAAATCACTCCTCAGACAGTCCAGGTACCTGCAGACAGACTAACCCTTTCTCAAGATCTGAGACCCACACAACTACCACGATCTATGTCCTGTCTTCCCATCTAGGTCTCACCTGTCTCTACAGCTGCCATCGGTGCGTCCAGGAACCTCCAGCCGGACCTTCCACCAGTTCTTCTCTCCATGACGAGCCACAGCCTGCAGCAACATCTGAAACATACACAGTTCAGTTCATCCAGAGTTCAGTCCAAACAGTCCAGAATCAGATCTAGGCCCACCTCCTGCAGTCTGTATGCAGGTGTTGATCCTGGAGGTGGGAAACCACAGATCAGGAACATAAAATGACCATATATGATCACGGGATACCCTCCTCCTCTTGCATTAAAGTCTAAAGGCAGGGCCAAATCTAGTTTTAAAAACATTAGAAGTCTGAATTGTAAACCACGTTTCACAAGATTGAAGTAGTGACAACTAGCAGGAATACAGACATAAACAGGACCCACTAACGGTTCTGGTATCATTGTTTGAGCCCTAACAGAACTAGAACTATTACTTATTGATATCATTAACATGTTTAAGAAACAGCACAAGTGGATCACAAACAGATTCTTCACTACCTCCAAAACTAAACATACCTCATCCTCTTCTCTGCTCCAGGGGCCTTTCTTTAGGCTCGGGTCGAGAACCTGGTTCCACCTGTAGATAAGCTGAGCTGGGTCCCGACCCTCCATGAAGTAACTCACTGAGATGAAGACAGAAACTTCATCAGAGACACAGGAGAACAGTCACACTGTGATGATGTCACAATGTGATGATGTCATTACTCTGTGTGTACGGGATGAAGTTTCCAATTCGCATCTTGTCCACCAGCTCTCGGAGCAGAATGTCCTCATGTGGAGTCCAGCTGCCGCGTTTTAGAGAACTCGAGACAAACCGCTGGAACACCTGAAGGCACATGAAGGCCGTCCTCCCTGTCTGAGACAAACGAGTCGGAGAAAGACAAGTCAAACAGACAGATCAAAGACAGACTGGTCAGAGACAGACGAGTCTGAATAGACAGGTCAGAGACAGACAGGTAATACGGGACAGGGACAGACCTGTCAAACGGGTCAGAGACAGTTGACTCAGACATAGACGCATGGATAAAAAATAAAAATAAAAAATCCCTGAAGCATACATGTCTTGATACAATATGGGAGCAGTCACATTTCATCGCCTCCTAAAGATTTTAGAAGAATACTCATAAACTATAGTATTTAAATATTATTAGAATGCCTCCAGCATGGCTGCACTATTTTGTAATGGGCATGGGTGCAGAGGTAGGAGGCATGTGCATTAGATAGGCTATTGATAATTTAGAACCTATTCATTCGTTCATTTTCTGTACTGCTTAGTCTAAGTGTTGTGGGAAAGCTGGAGCCCATCCCAGGAATTAGCAGGCGAGAGGCAGGTACACCCTCGACAGGTCCCCAGTCCATCATCAGTCCATAGAGAGACAAACAACCACTCAAGCTCACTTCTAGAGAGAATTTAGATAAATGATTGCGTGCCAAAATAGCCCAAGCTTGCGTGTTACTTTCCTTCGTGTTTTAAACAAAAATATAATGACCAATACAAAGGAGATCCACGCCTGGTTGCACACGTATTCCAACTGTTACAGAGGCTGAGAGAATCAACATTAGCAGCGACAACAGGGGTCCTAGTACCACAGATTAAAAAACAAACAAAAAAAACAAACCAAAAAAAAAACAACACATTAATTTAAGGGTAAATAATAATCGCAAATATACACACTTACCAAGGAAACTGTTCTCAGATGTTATTGATCTGCTCTTCATTTGGACTTACAAAGTTGCATTTATCCACAGATAACTTCTGGTCATAATTTCTTCCATTCTTGTTATCAGTATCCAGTTTTTGATTTCTTCCAAAAGTTAAAACAAAAGTTCAGGCAAATGTCAGGTTGTTAAAGACCTGCCCTACACTCTTTCTGACTGGCTAATATATTGGCTCTGCCAAGTTTTATTGGTTGAGAGCAGATTCAATTCAATTCTACATGCAGACTCTTTTATCCAAAGCAACTTGCATCTGAGAGTAGGAACAACACAAGCAAGAATTTAAACAGGGTGTGACATCATAATTAAGTAGCAGTCAGACTGCCGTGAGTCCAGTTGGACCCAGGTGCTGTCATGTAGAGCTAAAGGCAGCGTTTGTTTTATTTAAGTCCTTTCTTTAAAAACAAGATCACGGTTTCATCACACAATATCATTTTGGGCATAAGTACACGCAGCTTATTCAGTACTGAGTTGAGCCAAAGAGCTGGACAAATCTTTCTAACTAATTCTGACGAGTAGAGGAGTTAAGCTAAGTGCGGAAATGCTCCTTAAAAAGGTGAGTTTTAGTTTGCTCTTAAAAGTAGATAAGGACTCTGTGGATCGGACGGAGTTTGGCAGATCGTTCCACCATCGGGTGAACAACAGAAGAAAAGTGTCAAGCTGCTGATTTTTCACCACGTTGTGGTGGAGAACTTGGCGTCTTTCACTGGCAGAGCGTAACTGTGGAGAGGGGGTGTATTAAGTCCCCCAGGGGACGAAAATTGTTGTTTCAAACCTTGAAGGAAACTGGATTGAGGTGTCTAAACAGAACCACGACAAAATACACACTGATCTGTTTCTGTGTCTCTCATATTTCTAATTGACGGAAATCTGTCATAGTGATGGAAAGCTTTAATCCTCGTAGGACAAGTCAGACAGACGGATCAGAGACAGACGGGACAGAGATAGATGGGACATAGACAGACGGGACAGAGAACGGTTAGGAAAGACAGATGGATGACGGAAAGCTGTGTCAAGCGGGTCAGAGACAGAAAGGAAAGAAATAGTTAGGTCAGACAGATGGGTCAGAACCGGGTCGGATGAGTGTTCCTCCTCACCCCCAGCTCCTCAGCGATCCTCTCCCAGTGTCTCTCCTGATGTTTCCCGCTGATCTCCTTCAGCTGCTGCACCTCCTCTTTACTCCAGGAGGTCTTGTTAATGGACGGATGGAGGAAGTTCTGCCAGAAGGCCCAGATGTCCTCTGGGTCCTTGGTCCCTTCAAACTGAGGAAGAGGAGTAGTTCTCATCACCAAGGCTCTGCAGGTTCTGATCATGTCACTGAACTTCAACTTACATCAATATTTGAGATTTTCTGCCAGTCATGCTCTTCATATCGATCACCAATCAGCTCCTCCTCCTTCTTCTCCCTGACCAATCAGAAGAAAGTAAGTAAATGTTTATTTATATAGCACCTGTCAAGATAGGGCTGGACAATAATTCAATATCAATATATATCACAATATACTTTTATTCAATAACAGTAATACGAGTTTTGAACACATTTCCGATATTTCGATATACATACAGTTTACGATTACAGCGTTTCACTGACTAGCGTTCAAAAGTAAGTCAGTAAGTGATGACATACACCACACCACAGACGGAGGCCGACCAAGCCCAGCAGCAGTTGGCTGTGCTCAGCGCGAGGTAGAAGGCTAGACTAAGCTAAGCTCCAACCCGGCAAGTTTTAGCTACAAAACGAGTGCTCGTGTCCATGATGCAAACGTGACTGAACAAGCTTCTACAAGCGAAGAGAAAGCAGACGAAATAGTTGATAAGAGAGGAAAGACTAACTCGGTGGTATGGAAGCGGTTTGGCTCAGTGTCGCCAACTTAGCAAGTTTTTTTTGTTTTGTTTGTTTGTTTGTTTTTTAAGTGACTAGCAACAGATTTAGCGACTTTTTCTGGTAGCATTTGAGACTTTTGGAGACTGACGTAAATGAACGTAGTTTATCCAATGGGCATATCGGGCACGAGCCCAGGGGCCCACATGAGCAGTTTAAAGAGAAAAAAAAGGCTTTAAGTTTTAGATATGGGAGCTGATAACCAATAAGAAGCACATCGATACAATTTTTAGCCCTAACAGAATTATTTGATTGGTGGGGTGCGATAGTGGAAACAAAGGTAACATGCCCCGCGGCCCCCGCCCCGTATCCACCGTTTATTTCCAAACTATACCTAACAGCTTACGGAAATTTTTGTACGGCCGTATTTTATTAAAACCTCATCTGCCTGTTCTTATGTAAATTCATGACATGAAGAATTCGCATGATCAGGGATGCCAACTCTCATGCATTGGCCGTGAGACTCGCGCATTTGAGTGACTTCTGACGCTCTCAAGCTAAACCTCCTATATTTAATGCTGAAATACACATCAAGAGCAATACTGGCTAATTGGGACGTTCCAAAAGGATTCCCAGTGGGCCGCATTACTGTTGGGCTGGTGTCCCGGTGAAACAAATAAATAAGTGGGAACGAGCCTATGATATGATCTAAGTATCTGAGAGGAATTATTTATTCTTCTCAGAAACTTAGATCATATCGTAAGCACATTGTAGTGATGTGCAGATCAATAGTGAAAAATCTATTCATCTATAATATACCTATACTAGCATTTATACAACTAAACTTTCAGGTTAGATAGGAACTATTTCTTCTGCAAACTCCACAAACAGCAACGACGCACAGTTTGATGTGTGTGTGAAGCCAACAAACTTCATTATTCAGAGAATCTACCATAACACAGAAGCAGAGGTGATGAGGCGAACTAAAGAGCAGAGGAGGACGATAGGTGCAGGGCGGAGACAGACGAGTCCTTTGGCGCTGCAGGCAGGTAATATCAGGTACTATCAGAGGGAAAAAATGTAGAACTGATGGATCCTGTACACAGCAATGTTACTGGTTTTTGGGGAAATGATTTATATCTGCCTGCTGCTAGATTTAAGTTTATTTGTTGATGTTTAAACAGCCAGAGTTCCTGCAATCTTAAAACTAAGGCTTCCTGTTTAGTTCAGATGTGCATTAATAAATATCAGCCACATTGCTGAATGCTGGATTTATTCTGGATCTATCTGTGGAGCTTGAAAAAAGACTTTTGTTATCAATAACTTATGCCTACAGAGGCTGTGAGGGCACCGGCGTTGCTAGACACAGGGCTAAAAAAAAAAACTAAAAACTTCCTGAGATTTAAAAGAAATAAATAGCTGAATATCATCAGCATAACAATGGTAAGAAATTTCTTTAAAAAAAGAGCCAATAATGTGCTGCAGAGGCAGCAAATATAAAATAAACAATAAAGGTCCCAGAACAGATCCCTGTGGAACACCATAATCAAGAGATGAAGAAGAGGATTAGAACTTTGCAGCAGTACAGAAAAAAATCTCCCAGAGATAAAAGAACCATTTAAGAGCAGATCCTGAAACCCCAACCCAAGGTTTCAGCCTGTCCAGCAAGACATGATGATCTACAGTGTCAAAAGCTGAGCTCAAGTCCAGTAACAATAACCCACAGCAATGACCTGCATCGCTCTGCAGAAGGATGTCAATGGAGACTCTGAACAGGGCTGTTTCAGTGGAGTGAGCCCTGTGAAAGCCAGACTGAAAATGATCCAGGATATTGTGTGTCTCTAAAGCAGCTGTCAGCAGAACACAGAATACAGCTTGTTATGAAACCCATCTGTAACTTGACAATGTGGAGTTCAACCATCAGAAAACTGAACCTCAGACTTACCTGATCTGAAGCCCGTCAGTGACATTTGTTCACAACAACCCATCCAACCTCACCTGAGCAGGTCGATCTCCTTCTCCAGACCGTCAATCTGCTTTCTTAGCTGCTCCCGGTCCACTTCATCTGCTGAAGACATCTTCTGGGTCAGGAAGTCCACCCTGAGACAGACAGACACAGGGAAAAATCAACATTCCTGGTCAAGCCTTAAAGGCGCCACACTTCTGAGAATTTCTGAGAATAGTTTATTTTTGCTGTAGACTGCAACATTTGAGTTCTACATTAAATAAAAAAATAAATCAACATTTGAGCTTTTATTTCTGGGTATATACATCCATGAGAAAAACTTGAAATTTCTACCTGTCATCTCCCACCTGAAGCAGCTGTCTGACATGGGTTGTCTGTACAAAAGTGATTCCAGAGACTTAGAAATCAAATTTATACACAATGATTTATGTAGAAAGAAGTTTCAGATGAACAGATGGTACGTTGTTGATCATTTCCTGACCAACATCTCAACAAACAAAACATTTTGCAGTCACTCAAGCTGTACACATCCAATGTGGCACACAGTGGAAATGAGATGAGAAAGCCTTCTTTTTAAATTTATTTAATAACTGGGACCTTTGTTCATAACAGTGGCAACACAGAACATTTTCGAAAGAACACAGTGTGTCGAGTCACAAGTCACGTCTGAAATGTTTATTCCATAAATGTGTGATCTACTGTATATATTTATTTTATGTATAAATGAGTGTGAAATTGACATTAAAAAAGTACAATCATGGTTGTAAGAAAAATAATGTATACGATCATTATGTTTTACTATTAAAATATGTGATTCATTATAGTTTGAACCAATCATTATGTTTTTATTCTATTCTATTCTACAGTCATTTGGCAGACGCTTTTATCCAAAGCGACTTACATCTGAGAATAAGAACAAC
>JBAMHW010000012.1:31334850-31347343 GCA_037177495.1 Rhadinocentrus ornatus | reverse complement strand
GGCTCAGGAGGGGAAAGCAGTGCTCCGTCAACACTGTGTACAGTGGGGATGGGGGGCTGCTGACCTCGACTCGGGATATTTCCCTGCTTAGGCAATTTTTTTTACCCTTACCCTTAAGTTGTTGTTTGAGTAATGGTGGCCAGTCCCCCAATAGAGCTCTATGTCTAGCAACGCTATCAGTGTGTGTGTGTGAGTACATGTCTGTGCGCACGTCTTACCAGTCCAGTCAATTTATCTTTAAAGTACGGTTTCAGGAAGCGGCCCAGAAACAACTTCATTGGGTGCTGATAGGACGAGCGAGCTGATGGTTCACTTGAAGACTCTCTCGTTGGTCCAGACATCTGAGACACCAGCTCCTCCTGCAGTTACAAAGATTTAATCAATCAAATGAAATTTTATTTATAAAGTGATTTTCATGCACAAAGCAACACAAAGTGCTTTACATAACAAAAACAAATTATGCATTTTAAAAACAAAATTTAATAGCCTTTACACACCAGAGTATATAACGGGACATTAAAACACACCTCATTGTAGTTGCTTTCACACACAATCACACACACACGCACGCACACACACATCAAACAAAGTACATGTATCCATAGCCCATTCTGTAAAAACATGAACTCCCATCCTTAGTTACTGTCTCTTAACGGAATGTACGTATAAAAATATCAGTAGAAAGAAAACATCTGGCTTGACGCTGTTGTGAGGAAACGATATCTTGGGGATCCATTCACACCGGAAGCCAGCCCACCCATGACCACAGAGGGCCCCACCGGACCACCCAGGTCAGGGCAGGCAAGGGTCCACACCACAGCCACAAGGCAGCAGTGCAGGACCCCCAACCATCCAGACGAAGGCAGTCACCATGGCAACAGCCCTGCAGACAGAGCAGGTAGAGCTATCGGTGTGGAGGATCCCCAGGAGGAAAACAATGGAACAAAAAGGAAAAACAAGATTAAATAATAAATGTATAAACAACAAGAAATGATAAAAGCAACAAGAATAAAAATATAGATAAAGGAGATCAGGAAAAAGATAAAATAAAATAAATGAGTTCATAAAAATTGTTTACTTGGGTAAAACAAAAGAAAATTGAGAGCCAAATAAATAGGTGGTATTTAAAATAAATAGAAATATATATGATTAAATAAGTGAAAATCTAAACAAAATCAAATAAAATGAATAAAGAAAAGTCTTGAGTCTCTTCAGCCCTGAGGTTCTCTGGTAGGCTGTTCCACAGTTGAGGCCGGTAGTGGTGGAACAAGGCCTTGCCATAATTTTTGGTTCTGACTTTGGAATAACTAGGAAGCCTCAACCAGAGGGTTCATAATTTAGAAGCAAGTCTGATAAATAAGACTATTAAGACATTTATAAACAACTAAAGCAAGGGGAGTGAATTTAAAACTGGTGTGATGTAGGGTTGGACAATAATTCAATATCAATATGTAACAGTTATATGAGTTTTGAACAAATTTCCGATATTTTGATAAACATACAGTGTAAGATTACAGTATTTCACTGACTGCCGTTCAAGCCGAACAGAAACACATTGCAACACATTGGCTACGTAAGTGATGACGTACACCACAGACACGGCGCCTGACCAATGAGCCCCGACCTATCCCAGCAGCAGACTGACATAAATGACCTTACTTTACTTAACTCAATGAGGAGTGGGTGCTGGCCGGCCCCTCCCTCTGACCAATGAGCCCTGAACAAGCCCAGCAGCAGTAAAAAAAAATTTAAATAAAAAGCCCAGCAGCAGTTGGCTGTGCTCAGCGCGAGGTAGAAGGCAAGGCTAGGCTCCAATGCTGCTAGTTTTAGCTACTAAACGAGTACTAATGTCTGTAATGCAAACGTGACTGAACAAGCTTCTACAAGCGAAGAGAAAACAGACGAAGTAGTTGATAAGAGAGGAAAGACTAACTCGGGGGTACGGAAGTGGTTTGGCTCAGTGTCGCCAACTTAGCGACTTTGTGCTGTTTATTTTCACTCCCCTCTAGCGACTTTTTTTTTTTTTTTTTAAGCGACTAAGAACACATCTGACTTTTTCTGTTATTTGAGACATTTGAGGACTGATTTATTGTACAGTTCTTATTTCCAAAATGTTCTACTGGAGGAGTTTATAAACTTGGCAAAATAATTTTTAGTTTTACAGCATCTGTTGTGGCATTTTTGGCAGTTTTTATGAGGTTTTTATTTTGTTTATTTCAATGTAGGAATTATATCGTATCAACCGAAATTAAGAAATATATCGTGATAGAAGTTTTGGCCATGTCGTCCAGCCCTAGTGTGATGTGTTCTCGCCCTCTGGTCCTCATCAGAACACGTGCTGCTGAGTTCTGGAGTAATCACAGGTAAGAAATAAGACTTTCTGGGAAGACCAGAGAGCAGGGCATTACAATAATCTGTTCTACTAGAAATAAAAGCATGCATCAGCACATCGGTGCTGGCAGGAAAAAAAAAAGGGCAGACTATAGCGATGGTTTTAAGATGGCCTGATGAACCTGAAGTCATTTACAATCTCTAAAAAGGTGTGGTACAGACCAGAGAGCTGCGGTTCTGTGTGTCAGTACTGACCTGCTGTCTGCGGTTCTGATTCAGCAGTGTCTCCAGCTGATCCAGAGTGTCCTGGACAACTTGCTGGTAAACGAGGTTCAACTGCAGACACGAGTCCACTGACAGAGACAAGCAAAGGTCACTCTGGAAGAAAGACAAGAGGAGTGAGATGACACATGATGTTACCAACATCTAATAGTACCGACACCAGGCGGTACCAACATCTAAAAGTACCGACACCTGGCGGTACCAACATCTAATAGTACCGACACCAGACGGTACCAACATCTAATAGTACCGACACCCGGCGGTACCAACATCTAATAGTACCGACACCAGGCGGTACCAACATCTAAAAGTACCGACACCTGGTGGTACCAACATCTAATAGTACCGACACCAGGCGGTACCAACATCTAATAGTACCGACACCTGGCGGTACCAACATCTTATAGTACCGACACCAGACGGTACCAACATCTAATAGTACCGACACCAGACGGTACCAACATCTAATAGTACCGACACCAGACGGTACAAACATCTAATAGTACCGACACCTGGCGGTACCTACATCTAATAGTACCGACACCAGGCGGTACCAACATCTAATAGTACCGACACCAGACGGTACCAACATCTTATAGTACCGACACCAGGCGGTACCAACATCTAATAGTACCGACACCTGGCGGTACCAACATCTAATAGTACTGACACCAGGCGGTACCAACATCTAATAGTACCGACACCAGACGGTACCAACATCTTATAGTACTGACACCTGGGGCTACCAACACCTAATAGTACCGACACCAGACGGTACCAACATCTTATAGTACTGACACCTGGGGTTACCAACACCTAGTGGTACCAACAGAGTTACTGACCTCATCACTGGAGCTCCCGACGTCATTATCTGAAACACAGACAGAAGATCGGCTGGTTAATACACTACTCTGCAGATCTGTCAGGGGGCATTTTGACCAAAGATGAACCAGTGCTGTTTCGGTATTGGTGCTAGAGCCAGTGCTTAGCTGGTGCTTCCAGCGAATGAACAGACAGATGGACAGACAGTACCTGACACAGTAATGGGGCTGTGTGCTCCCAGGATGTCTTCCAGGTCCTGGATCTCTCTCCGGATCTTCTCCCTCTGGACCATCAAACCTGCAGCAGACTGAACACACACACAGATTTATGTCTTTGTGAGGACTTCGTGCATCAACACGTCTTCAGTTTCCTACCTGTCCAACCTCGTCCTCCATGTCCTCATCGTGTGAACCATCATCTGATGAAAGAGACAAATTCACTGACTGAGACACAGAGGATCAGGTGTTTTACACCAAAATCTGTGACCCATCAGAATGTGTGACCACAGTGCACATTTCTCTGCATGCAATTTTACAAAGACTGTGAATCTTGTGGGGTCACTATTTACAAGATAACACCCCTACGACGTTTCAGCACCGGTTCTTGTTCGTCCTTTTTTATTTACTTATTTTTATTCATTTTTTTATTAATTTTTAAATTTTACTCATTTGTTTGTTCGTCCGTTTTTGCGGTTTCTCTGTCAGAATTCCTGTTTCCGCTTTTGTCAGAGATCATCTATTGGTTGTTGATTGTGTTATATAACTACGATAACTTGCGATAATATAAATCATATTTGATATTGTCGCAGACCCAAGACTAGGAAATGAATGAGATGAAACAGCCCAGATTTTTACCTTAAACCTAACAATAGAGGTGAGCGCGCTGTGACTCCATTAAAACTCCTAAGATTCCTAAGATGTTCAGTTTTTAGTCTGGGACTGTGAAAATCGGTTGGTGTAAACCCAGCATTGGAAGGTGAGCAAAGTCCTAAAAGCCTGAGTTAATTATAAAACAGGTACAGTCACACATTCTGATGCCTACCGGAAATGGTGACCTCTGTGATCCTGGCTATGTGAGGGTCACATATTATGTTAAAAGAGTCCAGACTATAAGAGGGGTTACCTAGGTCACCATTTCTGATAGCTATCAATACTCAAAACCAACACCACATATATAAAGTTATTATAGTGTACACCTTACATTTTAACATTTAACTTTTTAACCGTGTAACTCTGGAATCCGACATCCCAGCGCAAACACACATTTACTGCTGTCAGAGGGTGGAGCTTACTCACCAACTGATGTCAGAACATCAATAACGCGTCTGATGTTCTGGTTAATTCATTAGGTTGAAAACTGCATTTGTGGTCTATTTCTTTGGGTTCATTATAAATAATAATAATGTCACACATTCTGATGATCAGAAATGGGGACCTAGGTCATAGTCTGGACTCTTAACATAATATGTGACCGTTACATAGCCAGAATCCCAGAGGTCACCATTTCTGATAAGCATCAGAATGTGTGACTTTACTGAAGCTGCATTTTAATAAAAATAAAACATAAATACAAGTAGGGTGGCCAGATGTCCCACTTTGTGCGGATAGTCCCACATATTCATTACTTTTCACACATCCACGCAAATTGAGACACTGTCCCGCACTGTTAATAGACTCCTGCTTTGTGTTAAAATCTGGCATTTATTTATAAACTGATTGTGTGGCAAAAGCAATAAGGCTGACATATCATACAGCCTGTCCAGCTGATCTGATTGACAAGGATGTCAATCAAACTAGTAGGCGGGGAAAACTAGAAGGTCCAGGGTGTGCCCAGCAACCACACACACAAAAAAATTATTAATATATAAACAAATAAATAAGATAAAGTGAGTATAGAGGACAGGGACTGCAGTGAAAATAAGATAATGCTGTTACAACAAAGAACATGGGTCATGCTTCCAGACTCAGATGGCAAAATCGTAATGTCGTCGTACAAATGAAGCATAGTGACAGATGTGCGTGCATCTTCCTCGGTAGAGATCTGTTCGGGATAATTAAAATCACCTGTGGTTCAAGATTTCCCAAGTGACGAAAAGTGCCCTTTTTTTGCTTCAGATCCATCAGATGCATCTAGTCATGGCACCACTAAACTGTTTTTTCACACTGTCTCTGAGATATTGGACACCAGAGCTGGGTTTGACAGGCACGATCCTTGACTTTTTTTAAGGACAGCAATGAGTCGGCTGCTACCATACACAAACATATTAAAGGCTGTGGTGTTTGGAGTTGTGCTGGGTTGTGTAGTTGGAAATAAAGGCAAGCCAAACCCTTATAAAGCACATTAAAGTACAGTTAAAAGAACAACTGAAACCTTGACTGCTTATTCTGTTTGATTGTGCATAGTTATGGAATAGTAACTTGAGAGGAACTGTGAATTAGTATCAAAGCTTTAGCTGTCTGCTTATGTCAGAGAATTTGGGAAATTTTAAATAAAATATGTGACATATATGATATATTCTTCCGTTTTGATAGTAATATTAGAGCTAAAAGGAAAAAATATAAAGTTGTTTTTTTTAATTGACTTATTTTAGACTTTATCTCCATACATTACAGATTGTCTCAGATTGTGCCACACTTGTGTAGTCGCCCCACATTTGGCGAGTTTGGATCTAGTCACCCTACCAAGACCTACATGCAGAGAAATGTACCTATCGCCCCCCGTGGTCACAGATTCTGATGGGTCACAGATTTGGGTTGGTTATAAGGTGGACAGGTACCGGTCTCACTGCTCAGCAGGTCCAGTTCATTTTGAGTTACAGAGAGACTCCGTTCCAGCTCCTCCACTTGTCTCTGAATCCTTTCTCTCTCCGCTGACAGGGAGGCGGACATGTCTGCGGACACAGAGACATACAAGTCAGACACCACCTGTCCAAATGAAGAAGACACTGACTTAAACTACAGTCAGTGGTACTTATATAACCCGGTTTGGTACTAACATTCGTCAGTGGTATTGGTATGAAGTGGACTGATACTAAAACTAGTCATGCAGTTTCGTACCAAAACTACAGTCAGTGGTAGTAGTATAATCTGGTCAGTGTGTACATGCATCGACCTACCTGGGGCAGTTCGCGCTTCTTCCTCACCTCTGTATTTTGCTGTTTTATCGGTTTGGTATTCCCGATCGCACGCACCTCAGACCTCCAATCAACGCAGTACCAACGTTAACACATTACCCAGCAGGCTTTGCGGCAGATGAAACAATGCAGTTATGTCTACTCGTTTAGACTCAGTTCCACTTCTACGTTCTACAACACCCAGAACCGAGTTTTACATGTCGGTTCGCATGCAGAAACCTTTGGGTCTTAAAACACAAAACCAAACCGCTCCGAGCTGCATTCAATTCTCTTTTCCAGTGGCACTTCCGGTTACTGCGCTGCCTTCTTTCCTTTTTTCCTTTTTTTGGCGGTTGGCGGGCACCAAGCGGCAACCTCCGGGGGTGAAATGTGAAGCCAACGCGGAAGTGCAACAAATTGTAGTTCAGCCCTCGTCCGCTAGGGGCTGGCTTCAAATCATAGTATCTAATACAACAATGAAAAAGTTGCTTCTTGTTCCCAACAAATATGTTTATTAAATAAAAATCTAAACAGTATTTATTTGTAAAGATTTTCATGTGAGATTGTTGCTAAGTTCGTTGCTATGGACGCTGCATTTGCATGGTACGTTCCAATCATATTTTCTGCTGTCTGCCGTAAATGTGGTGCATTCCATTTCAAATTACCGTCGGCCAGATGTATAATGAGTTTGAAAGGCCTTTTCTGTCTATTTTCATGTACATTTCGGGAATATGTGGGAGGCTTTCCCTTTTTTTCTTTCTTTCTTTACAGTTTGTAATGGCATCCAATAATTAATATAAATTTGTATTTTTTCCTGGTTTTTATATCGCATGGTAACTTGAAATGACACTTAGCATGTTTATTCTATTGCCCTATATGTAAATAGTTCATAGTCTAGAAATTTCAATATTATCATTGAATTAAAAGTTTAAACTTTGTTCCGAATGTTCTGTGGTGAGACTGTTCTGTTCCACAGAAAGGTTTTACACTTTGCCTCAGACCATTTTTTGGTCCAGAGAATATGGTGGTGTTTCTGGATTTGTCTTTGGACGTGGCTTTTTCTGTGCACCACAGAGTGTTAACCTACAAACTCTTGGCAATTTTATATTAAGTAACATTTTTTTCTGACATTGTTCCACAATTTGTAAATGTATAACATCTGTCCAGCATCTGAGACTCTGCCTCTAGGAAATGCTCCTATTCAGTCATGTTACTGACCTGTTGTCAGTTAGTTGTCAAATGCTGTGGATTTTTTTCCAGTTACTTTTCCAGTTCCTGTTACAACTTTTTACTGATGTGTTCTTGCCATCAGATTCACTGTCAGCTCCTATTTTCCATCAGTACCATCGTGTGATATGTTGGTTATCTTTGACTGGGAATAAAATATGGCGTTAAAAGATTTAGAAATAATTTAATTCTGTTTTTATTTACGTTTCACAGCATCCTGACTATTTTGTATATGAGGTAGCTTGATGTCATTTACAGATTAAGCAATTGATTTATAATCTTTAAAATGAAATATATTGTGTTTTGTGTGCTAAAACGAGTTTAAATTGAAACTAACTTAATTTGATTTTACTTTTTAAATCAAAAATTTGCAATTTGAGTGGCTCCTTTTAGCTGAGGGGGTGGACCACTTTACCTGAACACTGCTCTTCTCCAAAATATGACAGCTGATGCTCCTAAAGCTATAGGACCTAAACAATTATACAAATTTAGCAAGTTGAAAACGATCTACATTAACAAAGAAAACATAATTCATTATTATCAATGCTCCTTCTTTGTTTTCTAAGCAATTTACCAAAAAGTGGCCCAATTTATGTAATGTCACCCCACAATTAAATTCCTACATTCACTGAAAATAAATCTATAGTTTGTATGCACTGATTTGAAGGTGGCAAATATAACCTCAGCCACCTCCTTGAAGGGGTAAAAGCCGAGTTGCTGATTACAGTTATTCAATATTATGTGTTGATAAAATGTAAATATCATGGTTTACTTGAATTTTTTTAAATTAAAGAATTTATAAAATAAAATGGGTGCAGCAAGGCCCTGGGTGATGAGGAGTGAACTGCAATTTTTTGCACTTCCGGTTCACATTTTCCCACCAGAGGTTGCTGCTTGTGAAGAATTATATTCTAGTTTCGAACCGATCAGTACAGACAAATGGGAAACAAATGTATACAGTACAAATCACAAACTTCCTCTGTGAAATCATTTGGGGTGAAAGGCCCAAGTATTTATTTCTTAGGCTCTGGTGATTGGCTCTATTATGTGTCGGTAGATATTTAGTGTAAGATTATAGAAATTAGTCAGGCTTTTAGACATTATAAGAATAGCTTTTTAAGTTTGAAACAAATAGCAAGGTCTGGACAGTCACTGTAGCCTACTTAACCAGGTTTTGTGTTCTCCTTTAAAAGAAGAAGAAGAAGAAGAAGAAGAAGAAAAATGGGCCTTCCAATTTCAGACCAAGAGTTCTGAACGGTTTGTGGAGCCATTTTGGACCGACAAACAACAAACAAACAAACAAACAAAAATTCTTAAACAGTAAACAAGCAGCAGGCTGCTGATCCTCTACAGGCGGGATGCTACCATCTGCTGGTTATTTTCGGAATAACAGCTCCGCCGCTCAGCAGTCTGCAACCTGCCCCCACAATTGTCAGTGAAATGGCTTAACCCAGAGTCCTTGGCCAATGGGAGCGATTCACCAAAGATTCACCATTGCTGTGTCCGAATGTGCACTATACTCCCTACATAGTGCCCTATATAGGGGTCACGCCGTTTTGTCGGGGTGTCCGAATGTTTTTATTTATTTATTTTATTATTAAACAGCATATACAACAAAAGTGGCATAATAAAATAAAGTATAATGAAATGATTAAAGCCCAGACAAGACAAGTGTAAACGTCCATAATTTGGGGGACAAGCCAGTAATGAATGTCCTCCCAAAAAGATTTACTGTGCACACATTCAAAGAACAGATGTTCTGTAGATTCTATATCATTTTCACAAAATATACAACAGTTGGAGTCAAAACCAAAACGATGTCCTAGGAACTCTCCTGAGGGATAAATAGCTGACAAAGTTTTGAAGTGTACCTTTTTAGCTTTCTGATAAATAGGATATTTTAAATAATTAGTCCTAATTTTACGGATTTCATCTACTGAAAAATGTTGTGAAATCAAGAATTGTGAAGAGTAGCGGCCATGAATTGCATTAACAAGTAATTTTCTTAATACTGAATTGGGGAGTTTGGGACCTGCAAAATCATATTCATTTAACAGAAGACTGGGGAAACTGGGATTGTTGCAGGATGAATCTTGAAATAAATTGGATGCTTGCATAATGACATTAGTAGGGATTGCCTTGGAGAGATTGAGGAATTATTTTAGAGTCATTGGCGAATCAAATTTTGTACAAAACTCATAAGATATGAATTCCCCTCTGTTATTTAGAAGGTGCATTACAGACCAAATCCCTTTGTCAAAACAGTTTTTTATAAAACAGTGACTTGCCTGTCACAGTGACATACCTACAGTTCCAGATAGGAATTTTATGAGGACTGAAATTATGGGAACAGAGCAGTTTCCAGTACAGTAATACTTGTTGATGAAAAGAGGATAAGTTTGCCGGTAATCTTTTTAAATCAAAATCACATCTAAGAAGAAAATTGATTTCACCAAATTTCTGAAAGATGTAATTTGGTATGAGACACCAAAGGCTATTTGAATTATTAGGAAATGATTTTAACCAGTTTATCTTCAATGTTCCATTCAGACATTCAAAGTCGATGGCTTGCACACCACCTTCTCAATAAGTTTGGACCATTTTCCCTTTCCTAATATAAGGAATTTTCCCATTCCATATATAGTTAAAATGAATTTGATTAGTGGTTTTAATAGCTTTGGGTGGGATGCAAAGAAAACATACTGCGTAGATAAGCCTAGAAATACTTTGCAACTTCGTGAGAAAGATTCGCCCAAAAATTGAGAGATCCCTGTTTGACAAGTAATTAAGACGTAGTTTGCATAAATTCAATTTTTCCCAAATGTTTAAGTTTTCTAGAGTTTCTTTGTTTTTGGTAATATGCATACCTAGATATTTCACTGTGGATTTAACGGGTATATTATGTACCATTGTTAAAGGACAATCTTTTAAGGGGAGAATTTCACATTTAGTAATATTTAATTTTGAGCCTGATGCTTTGGAGAATAAGGAAATTATTTGCAAAATTTGGGGGATTTCGTCAAGATTGTTTAGAAAAAATGCAATGTCATCAGCCAGTTGACTACTGACAAGCTGTTCTCCTACAATTGACAGTTTATTAAAGTTAGAGTGTTTAATGAGAATAGAGAGCATGTCTGCAGCTGTATATTAATTTGAGTAATGTTTTCTTCTTTGTTTATAAAGACATATGCATCAGGAGGGTCGGGTGTTGACCTCTGCCTCCTGTTTGTTGACGAGAAGGTAACCGTGTGCTGTGGCAAGTGGGTTGTACACTTGGAGCTGTAATTAATGATGTGGTTGTTTTTTTTTATCGATACCAACCTGCTTGCCACTGCCGTTTTGTTCCGCATGGTTTTTTAAAATAATAAAATTTTTTATTGCTACTTCTTGCTGTTTTATTTCCTTTTTTAAATTTTAAATTTATACCTTCTGTGCTTGTTCTTCCTGTGGGCAGGATCGAGTGTGGGATAGTGTAGGCCGTCACCCGTTCTGCCCGTCCCTGCTTTATTAATCAGTATGTCCTGGAATGCGGGTCTTTTACTTTTTTAAACTAATTTAATTGGTTTTACTGCATGTTTTTTTTTTTTTGTGGAGTGTTAGTTCGACAGAGTTTGGGTTGGGCCTGACCCAGCCATAACTTCATCCCCCTGCCTTTTCTTTTTTTCCCCTTTTTTTAACAGCTGTCATCACTGGAGTGGTCCCCGTACTGGTTTGGACTAGTGCTGTATTTTCTTTATATTGTTAATAAATATTGTTATCCTGAGGGGAAAAGTTGCCCCCGCCCATCTTTTACCACCCGTTTTTTCACTTTCAGACCAATGGGCTAGGTTCCTCGCAGCCTCCAACAAATTATTAGATCCATAAATGTCGTCAGGGATAGAAGAGATTGGTAGCATGTTGTCATTTTTATTAGAATTATGATAGAATAACTTCATACTTACATCTGTACTAAACAGCCTCCACCTAGATCAGTACCGTTCAGTCGCTGGCCGCCAATATTCAGCTCTGGAAAACTGGTTGAAAGTCCCTCCCCTTCCGCTACGTCAGCAAGATGGCGTCCTTTTAGTGCATGTAGTGTCCATCGTTTCACACTAGATTTTTGGCCGAGTTTAGGGCAGCATCCGGGTGCTTTCAGTGCAGTTTTTACTGAAATTTCTGTGTCAGCGCAATAAGCACATAAATGTAGTGATCAAAGTATAGAAGTGTGCGGGTTGGGACGCACTAAATGTCTACAGACTATATCAGAAGCCATTTTTCCCATTAAAAAAATGCACATCGTGCATGGTTTTTCTGAGTCGGAGTGTCAAGCTACTAGGAGATTGCTGACATGCTGTAACGCGAGACTCGGCGAGACTTGCCAGGATCAACATGGCGTGCCACTAAAACAAACAAACGCCCTACACTAACGGAGGGAAAAAAAAAAAAAATAGAAAAAGACAGTCTGGATCGCAGCGAGGAGGATCTCACCAGCCCAACGGATTTCATAGAAGAAAACTTCCAGCGGATCGAAATGGGAAAATCCAACAACACAGCAGCGATGGCCTCCAAAACCGGCTCCAGTTCCAAAAGAGTTCGGCCGGCGGACTCCCCCGAAGCAACCAGTCCAGTTTCTCCAACCGGCAGCAATACGACGGATATCCTCATCTCCATAGACAGGAAGCTATCCAGCCTCGATGCCCGGCTCGCTCTGCTGGAAGTTCTTCACCGTGAGTTTCAATC
>JBAMHW010000012.1:31308101-31325753 GCA_037177495.1 Rhadinocentrus ornatus | reverse complement strand
GCTGCTTTCAGCATGATTTCGGTTAAATTATTTAACAAATCCCAGACAATAACCACCACAGCTAAGCAAAAGGTTTGAATATATAACCTTACTCTTTAAGGCCAGGTGAATAAGATGTAGAAAACCCTGGACAGCTTGTTCAATCTAAAAAAATATCTTAAATTTTATTGTATAAAATCCAACTGCATTTACTTATGTTTGAACCTTCCCCTCATTAATCAACAAATCACTTCACCCTTCATATAGATTATCAGCTACCTGCTGCTCTGCGGTGCTGCTTCTCCCTGTCTCACCCTCAGTTACCATCTGGACTTCATCTGATCTCTAATTTGAAAGCAATGGACATGAATAAAGTGTAGAAAACACTGATGGGAAGGTCAAGAACAAGCGAAAAACACAGAAAAACTGCCTTCTTTCTAGCAGTGGGAGATGTTTATTACTTTTTTTTAACTTACATAGGTTAAGTTACAAGAAAAATCTTAAATACTGTATTTAATGTCAAATTGTTTCGTCCGTCACTGGAATAAGTCCATCATATTTTGGTTGGCTGGTAACATAAATAGTGTATTTTAGATGCTGGATTCACAACATCAGCTGAATGTCAACGTTAGACAGAAAATATAATTATCCTCCAGGAAAAAACATTACCGCCTCACATCAACTTTCTTTTTTGTCTTCTCCATTAGAAACAACTAATGTAAACTGCGCTAGTGCTGTCTTTTTCCTATCTTTGACTCTGTCTCTGTGAGCCGGTGAGGTGCATGACAGGGCGCTGCATCGTGCTTTCAAAATAAAAGCATGCGAGTTACAGATTTTAATGTTAAATACTTTTTCCTCCCTGATAGAAATTTTTGGGGGTAGAAATGCGCCTGTTTCCAATATTGGGGGGCACACATCCCCTCCGTCCCCCCCAGTTCCTACGCCCTAGGTCCCAAATCTCTGTTATGGGTACAGGAAGTCCAAAAGAAATATTTAAGTCCAGTGTATGAGCATGTCTGTGTGAAGGTCCAATCACAGATTGAGTCAGGCTAAAATGACTGATTCAGTCCAAAACCCTTTGAAACTCATTTGCTAGTTGGCTGTAAGAACAGCAAACATGAAGATTAAAGGCTCCACATAAGAGCAGACTTCATATTTTGGCAGTAGTTAAGCTAATTACACTGAAAACTTGTCAATTAGGTTCTTATTCTATTTTGGTGGGGGATGTACAACAGACCCAGCAAGGGGCATGCACACCGCCACAAACAGTTGAAGCTCAAAGCTGCTGTAGGTTTTAGAAGGCAGTGAACGGCAGCTCAAGTTGTCACTGAATGCTGCAGCCAGACCACCTCCACGACCTGGCACTCGCGGTGTACTCAGGTAAGTGTAGTAGCCAGTTATGTCAATAAAAGTTCCCCCATGTTGAAGGGGTTGTGAAATGATAGGAGATCTTACATCTTCTGAGACTGCCCTAAACTATATAAATTCTGGGATAATGTGAAGCGACAAATAAGTGCAATTGTAAATTTAAATACACTAACTGAACCATAGAAGCTAATTCTGGGTACTGTATTGTTAACTGATTAGGGAAAAAATAGTGTGTTTATGGGGTTCTTTTGTTGAATGCACATAAAATGATCACAGTAATTTGGCTAAGCCTCATCTACCCACACTGGACCAGTGGGCCCAAAGAATTAAGGATGTATATTGTATGGAACACATAACTGCGAAGCTTCAACTCCAGACGATCTTGTATCTTAAAAAAATGGACACGTATAATAAGGTATTTAGAAAAGTGAGAATAATGTCTCTGTTCCACTGGGCTAGATGAACCATTTTATATGTTTTATCATTGTGGAAATAAGTAAAGGTGAAACTAAAAAAAATTGAATGTTGTGCAAAACATAATTTATTTAAGAAATTTAACTTAAAAAGGTAAACTGTTATATAGACTCATATGCAAAGTAAGATATGTCAAGCATTTATTTGTTATAATTGTTATGATCACGGCTTACAGTTTATGAAAACCCAAAAATTAAAATCTCAGAAAATTAGAATAGTGTGAAAAAGTTCAGTGTGTAAGTGCCACACTCTAATTAGATAATTAATCTAAAACACCAGCAAAGGACTCCTGAGCATTTAATGGTCTCTCAGCCTATTTCAGTAGAATCACAATCATGGGGAAGGTTGCTGACATGACAGTTGTGCAGAAAACCATCTTTGTGTCCCTCCACAAAGACGGAAAGCCTCAAAAAGTAATTGCAAAAGAAGTTGGATGCTCTCAAAGTGCTGCATCAAAGCACATCAATAAAAAGTTGAGTGGAAGGAAATGTGTGGAAGAAAAAGGTTCACAGCCAGCAGGGATGACCACAGCCTGGAGAGGATCGTCAGGAAAAGGCTATTCAGAAATGTGAGAGCTTCACAAGGAGTGGACTGAGGCTGGAATTAGTGCTTCCAAAGCCACCACACAGACGGATCCTGGACATGGCCTTCAAATATTGTACTCCTCTTGTCAAGCAGCTCCTGATCAAAACACTTTGAAGCATCTTACCTGGGCTAAAGAAAAAATTAACTGTGTGTAAAGCTGGAGTGCTCACTAGAAGAACCCGCATAGCACCACTTCCCAGTCTCTTCTTCTCCAATGCCAGGTCTTTAAACAACAAAATAGACAAACTCCAACTTTAACAACTGAATCAGCCACCAGGAAAGCTGGCAAGCTGAATGAACCACAGTCGTCTTGGCTTGCTTACACTGCTGACCCCGTCTGAGTGATCACTGGAGTGAAGGCGGTGTTCCTTGTCAGAGCAATGGTTGGAGTTGCAGTTGAATATCCTGCTGCTCGGGTGCAGGTGATGTTCTCCGTTGTACTGACAACAGGACTGCCGAGTGCCACCCTGCTTCAGCTCCTCCCTCCCGGTTGCCACTGGATCACAGCAGGGTGGAGGAGCATTCAACCCTTCCTCTGATGTGAGTGCCGACAGAGCGTCAAAGCAGTTGGAGAGAGCAAGTCCACCTTTCTCCTTCTTTCTGCAGCAGACCACCTTGGACCAAAGTTGGTGTTTTCGTGTGGAGCTCAAAGAGGGACGCGGTGATGTGTCTGGGTGCCATTGCAATGTATCATGGAGAGCTGCCTTTAATGAGCGCTGTTGGTAGGCCAGGTCCAGTAGACTATCAAGCAGCTCATTTTTGGATCCAACTATTAAAACGACTAGTCGACTAATCGGATTATGCATCTCATAATTATTAAATGGCTCTTATTTCACAAATCTTGCGTGAGGTTATGTAAGTCTGACGTGCCTCCTCTTTAAATGTTCGAGCATTGCGGACGTACTTCCGTGGTACGCAAGGTCCGCTTTACAAATCTCACATGTATTTAATTTATTTTGTAAGTGTAACATGAAGTTATCTCAGAATTTTGACGTCGTCTGCCACCATTTTGTTCCCTGGTCGGCCGCCATATTTTTCCCCTAGCGGACTTTATTGCGCATGTGCAACTCAGCAGAGATAGCGGAAAAAGACGATGTCTTACTCTGTAGGGTTTTTTCTTGCTGACATTAGTCGACGGGTAAAAATGTTGACTAATCATTGCAGCCTGTACAAATACTGTACTCTGTACAAATCTCCCACTTTACCAGCACCAAAGCATCCCCAGACCATCACGTTTCCTCCACCATGCTTGGCAGATGTCGTCAAGCACTGCTCCAGCATCTTTTCATTTGTTCTGCGTCTCACAAATGTTATTCTTTGTGATCCAAACACCTCAAACTTTTTCATTCATCTGTCCATAAGACCTTTTCCCAATCTTCCTCTGTCCAGTGTTTGTGTTCTTTTGCCCTATATTAATCTTTTCCTTTTGTTGGCTAGTCTCAGATATGGCTTTATCTTTGCTACTCTGCCTAGAAGGCCAGCGTCCTGGAGTCGCCTCTTCACTGTTGATGTTGAGACTGGTGTTTTGCGGGTACCATTTAATGAAGCTGCTAGTTAAGGACCTGTGAGGTGTCTGTTTCTCAAACTAGAGACTGTGATGTGCTTGTCCTCTTGCTCAGTTGTGCACCAGGGCCTCCCACTTCTCCTTCTATTGTGGTTAGCAGCAGTTTGTGCTGTTCTTTGAAGGGAGAGTTTCACACCATTGTAGGAGATCTTCAGTTTCTTGGCTATTTCTCTCATGGAATAGCCTTCATTCCTCGGAACAAGAATAGACTGACGAGTTTCAGTAAAAAGTTCTTTTTTTCTGGTAATTTTGAGACTATATTCGAACACACAAATGCTGAAGCTCCAGATACTGAACTAGCCAAAGGAAGACCAATTTTATTGCTTCTTTAATCAGTACAACAGTTTGCAGCTGTTCTAAAATGATTGCACAAGGTTTTTCAAATGATCAGTTAGCGTTTTAACATGATAACCTTGGATTAGCTAACAGAATATGCCAATGGAACACAGGAGTGATGGTTGCTGAAAATAGGTCTCTGTACACCATTGTAGATATTCCAATACAAAACACCTGTTTCCAGTAATAACAGTCATTTACCACATTAACAATGTCTAGGTTGTGTGTTCTTACCTGCAGACTGGCCTGGAAGGCAGAGCTCATCAGCTGGTCATGTGGTCCGCTGCGGTTCAGGAGCGTCAGGTGAACATAGAACCAGAACACATAGAACAGGACAGGAACCACCAGCAGACACACAATTCTACACACACACTGGAAACACACACTCAGCTACACACACAGAGAACATGTTCTGTCAATGACTTCCCGATCATTATCATATTCACAGAGCCTGATGACCAGCTGATCAATATTCTTATTGAACTGATAAACAATCTTACATGAAAATTATGTATATGGAAGAATTCAGGATGTAGAATAGAACAGAATAAAATATCTTTATCGTCAATGTAAGAAGTACAGCGAGATTCAAAAGTCCCAACAGACCACCTGTCACATTAGGTTATTTCTTAGTTAACAGACTGAAACCAAACCAATCAATCTATGATCAGATCAATCATGAAGCATTGATCAGCAGCTTCTCATCATCTGGCTACAAACTCACATGACTGACAGCTTTGTCTCCAATCAGGCTCCAGGTGTGCCATGAGGCCACGGCCAGCAGTAGAAGGTAGGAGAACACGCCCATGTACTTCACCCTGGCAGTACACGTTTCACGTTAAACATGATAAAAGCATTAAAAATAATAAATGTGTTTAACATAAGAAACATGACAAATGGGATAAAAACCTTGAACATGATAAACATTTTAAAAACAAAGATGTCACGGATGTGTTCCAGGTGACAACACTTGACAGACTCTAAGCCAATTCTCACCCGACAGCCGCTGCACAGGAGACACCACAGAGAAGCAGCCAGATGTAGCTGGACCAGGAGCTGAGGAGGAGGAGGTTCAGATCAGATTCAAGTCTGAGAGGAGGCAGCAGGTCAGAGGTACGGGTGAGACTCACCTGCAGGGGGCGTTGTAGAAACGCAGGTATGAGAGGAACGCCAACAGCACAAAAAAGATGAGAACTGACTCCAGTAACATGAAACGTGACTGAACAATCATAGAGTTTTCTGGAACGACAGGAAAAACAGCAAAGTCCAGATGAGTTTCAAGATCAGAAGCAACAGAACCTCAGTGGTATCAAAAGGTTCCTGTAAAATCCTGCACTGATCTAAAGGCCCATTTATGCTCCTAACGCATTACTATGGTTGTTAAATCAATTCCTCCACTAACAGGCAGTGCTAAGTTCAGAGTTCACTTCCGCGAGTTGACGTCAGTTTCAGACACTGTTTGGCAGCAGTAATACATGCCAACATACCCTAAACACTTTCTACAAAAGCTTGTGCTACTTCTATAGTTGCGCTCATCTTCATTCTTGTTCTGCTTTTTTGTTCTCTTCCTGATTCTGTTCTCTTCTTCGCTGGTTTGTTTCTTTCTCTGGTTATATTTCAGCTAGTCTGCTCAGCACTGCCACTGCAAACTCAGGTGGTATTGCTCTGTCTTATGTGTCAAGTGACGATATCTAAGCTTCCTGAAAGCAGACCATGTTACGTGTGGAAGCGATGCAGAAGACGGACGAAACTGTCCGTCTTCTTCGTCTAGCATAAATGGGCCTTAACTACAACCTGGCTTGTTGGCTGAGGTCGCTGTATGACCCGGTCGCGGGGATGGCTGCTCCTGGCCTGTCTTGCCCTGGGGGACCTCCCGGGGAGCGGGGGTGACTAATGCCAAGAAACACAACACACAAACAACATCTGGGGGGCATGCCATGTAGTGCTTGGCGGGCAGGGCCACTAAGGTAGCCTCACTCCCAGCACAATGTGGTCACTTCACCCTTAATTTTAATAGGCTCTGTGCACAAACCTCTTGACATACTTCCGGCTTTCGCATGTTGTTTGTTGAATTTATGGTAAATGTTTTTTTGGGAAATCTTTTACATCCCTAGGTGGCAGAGATTTATAAGGAATTCTCTTTTGCTGAAGCATGATGATTTGCAGCATGGGCATCAGCTGTGAAATTCCTATGGCTGACTCTGCCCTTGGTCTGGTTTAAGCCGGAAGTCCATTATCATACCAACAACCAGCTAGAGCAAAGAGAGACCTGTTCTTATACACTGCCCCAGTACCTCTGCCTCTTCAGAATTGCCGCCTGAAGCCACCTGTAACATATTGCGCTATGGTGATGTGTTATGTTGTTCCTGCACCGGGAGCCGAGGCATTTGTTTCTTGTGAGCTGGAAAAAGGAAGCGCAGAAAATAAGAAGAACAGTGATCGAAACACGATGGTCGTCATTATCGCACTAGGAGGTGAATTGGCTAGAGATTAAAAGGCAAAACAATACACTATCTAGTTGCATGTTCATGTGTAGTGAACCACAACAGCTACACCTTAAAAGTCTTGAGGTCACTTGGGAAATGGCACACAATTTAGAGTGTGCTACCAGAACACAAAGTTCATGTGGTGAATGGCACCAGTTAAGGAGGCCTAGACTGACTGCCTCATGGTTCAGGGAGATCTGTCAGGTCAGAGAGAGCTCTGAAGACAGTCTGGCAGACCAGATACTGCAGGGGACCCGCCAGACTGCAGCTATGAAGATGGGGCTTGAAATAGAGGCAGATGCCATCTGGTAGTAATGCCAGTTGAAGAGGGTCAAACCCTGTGGATTTGTAATCCACCCTGATGCCTCTTGGTTGGGAGCATCTCCAGGTGGATTAATTTTTGACCCTTCAGAGCCATGACAGTTTGGTTTGATTGAAATTAAGTGTCCGAATGTAAAAAGCTATGTTGACTGCTCATATCTCAACATGGGTTGTAACAAAATGGAGCTTAAGCAGACACATGCATATACTACTCACAGGTACAAGGCCAGATGCTAATTACAGGAATGAATTGGTGATTGTGTTGTCTCAGCTGAGGAAGACATACTTTTTTCAATGAATATACAAGAACAGTGACATGTTGGATGTTATCAAAGACAAAGTGGACAGGTTTATTTCCATGTCTACAAGCAAAAGCGATGTAATCCGCTTCAAACCTAGTCGCTGTATCTAATGTAAATATGTTATTTTGGACCAATGTGATCTTATGATGTAATGCTGACTGTGTAATAGTGTGTTCACATTACATTGAATTTACTAAATAGAACATCAAATGAGTCTTATTAAAATGTGAATGTGAGTGAAAGAAAACATCAGCCGCCATGCATCACACTTCTTTGGTTAATACAGATAAATGAGTAGGTGATAATTTTATTTTATGCTTTTAACCCTACAGATTCAGCTTAGTAAGTTATAATATGGCAAAGTTCATTCAAATTAAGTTTGAAAAAAGTTCATTTAAATAATTTAAATTAGTGACAGATTATTTCCACAGTGAAATATTTCAGGCATTTGTTTTCATTTAAATATGATTTACAGTAGACATTATATATTTTACTTTGTATTTAATGAGTTTCTAATACCAGGTTCACTTTATGCATTAAGTCACTGAAATAAAGTACCACCTTCAGGCTGAAATGTCAAGACATTCATGGGTCAATAACTCCAGAAAACATGTACTAGTTTGTTTACATTTTACTTATACAAATATACTGAATATTATGTCAGGTGCTATACATAGAAAATTTTGCTGCAAAAAGTTTAAAGTACATTAAAAAATATGGGAAAGAATTGATCACTAAAAGAGAAATAAAACTTGAGAGAAATTTTATTTTACAATAGATAAACATCTTAATGTTAAATTCACCAGAAAGATGGCATGGCTAGTTTTAAACTTCATATGTCCATTTCTTAATAAGAGGCATTTTGGTCATTTGAGAGGAGACATTTAAATGTGAAGAGTTGGTTTATGCTCCCTGAGATAGAAAGAGGGATAGTGGTATCAAAGAGTTTATTTTCTTTAACTCTCCGGATCATCCTCTCGACTTGTACTCTCAGACGAGCAATGAATTGTGTTTTCAGAACATCCACCTCCAGCATTTGTGTCCTCTTGGACAGGAAAGCAGGACAATGAACAGTTCCAGGTACAAGGTCATCCATCAAGAAGCCCTAATCAACCATGATGGCCATGTCAGGAGTTAGGACTGACTGACAAAACACCTCCTTGTCGCTCAAGGAACCCTCAAAAAGTGCAGACACATATGTCAGGGCTCCACGAAGGAACAATCCCACCAAGCCCTTGAAGGTGAAGTAGGACTTGTAATGTGAGAAAAATTCACTCTGAAGCAGCAGGGATGAAGGAGTTTGACACTGTAGCTCTGTGCAGTCAAGGACTACTTGCCTGTCACTGTAGGTGCCACAAAAGTCAGAAGGAAGACGGGCCTTCACAGCTGCAGGAGACATCCATGTACAGACTGAGCCCAGTAAGGTGTAGAGAAAGTTTGCCAACGTCACGATGATTCGACTGACAATTGCTCTATGGATGCTAAATCTATGACCCAGCTTCCTCTGAGTGCAGCCAGTGGAAGAGGAAGAGTTCATCTATGGGCAAGAGTTTCTCGAGGAGAAATGTTTAATTATTGTTTGTTTTAAATCATTGTGGCATGCTTGAATGTGTACATGGTTGTGGGGGGGTACTTACAGTCAGTAAGTAAAGGGCTTTCAGTTGGTGTGCTGGTTGCACAAGATTTCCTTGCTCTGGTGACTCTAAACATTTTGGTGGTCGCTGAACTGATCAGGTTCCAAAACGCGATCAGATGCTCGTATGAGGGGAATCTAAAAGACAGTATTGTTGCTTGAATTTGTTATCATTCTAGCTCAACATTAGAATAGAGACTACCGAGAAAATAACAACTTTCTAAAAACAGACAATAGATGCAATCACTAACAGTAACATCAAATGAAAATTGTGCCGCTTTTAAGGTAAACATTTGTGTAAGTTGACGATATCTTACCTGATGTAAAATCTGATGTCCTCCAGAGACGAAGCAAACCGTTTGAGTCCAAATGATTGCAGCAGGTGGAGTGTAAGAAGCTGCTGTCTCAGAGCCTCTATTTCTTCATGCAGTAGCTCATACTCGGTCGACACACCGTGCGACTAGCTGCGTAATCATGTTCTGCAACAACTGGAACCATACATTCCTCTGTCTGTTCGGTCTCCACCAGGCCGGGTTCAACTGGAGTTGATGGTGGACGACTGCGGCGCTCCGACACTCCAGCCCGTGTCTTGCTGTTTGTGAAACTGTTCCACTCAAAACAAAAAACTAAACCGGAAACCCCTTTGCCGATATCTGGCAAAACCGGAAGTACGTCACGAGGTTTGTGCACAGAGCCAATTGCAAACAACGCACACTTCATAAACAGTCAGGAACAGGGAGGTAAATGGGGACGTCTCACACCCCTGTTCCCCGTGGATGTGGTCGGGGGTGGGCAGAGGGAAGTGGTTCCACCAGGATCTGGGACCCGGTTTGACTGCCCGGCCTGCCGCATCTGGGTGGGGTGGGGGGGTAGCTGGGCTAGGGGCTTGCTGTCCTCTGGTCCTGTCAACCTAAATCTGTGTACCACATAGACATGAGTCCCTGAAAACCTCACAGTCGTTTCAGTAACTAAACGCCTCCTATCACCTTTAGTACCGGAAGTCGAGGTTATTTCTGTTCTCTGCACTGTTTTGTTTCTGAACACACGTGTGTCAGATTTGACTCTGTCAGGCTGATATTGCATGTGTGTGTGTGTGTGTATGTGCTTTTTACCCAGCAACAGCAGCAGTGCGGCTCCCAGAGCCGACAGGTGAGAGAACTTAAGTTCCAGAGTCAACAGGTAAACCAGAGGAACACAGAGAGCTCCGCACAGAGCTGGCAGCAGCCGCAGACTCCACACACTCACATTGCCGGGGTACTCTGTACAACAAAACACCCATTTACTAGATGTAAGCCATCAATAAACTAGATTAAACACTTTGGCTAAACTTTTGTTGGTACCTGCTCCAATTCGGTTCCACAAAAAGTTACCATCAAATCCTCCTAAATACGCTGGAACAGTAAGAACAGGAACAGTTGATGAACAGGGCACCTTCACACTGCTAATTTCATAAATGGTTGTCATGGTAACCAACCTCCGAGAGTCAGGATCATATGACCCAGCGGTGGTCCGCTGTCTTCAATGAAGAAGACCCTCTTCATGTACAAAGACACGAACTGTCCATAGTAAACCTCATCAAACCTGAACACAAACAGATGTTCAGAAATAGCCAAAAACACAATGGAGTGTGGTGCAGGATGCTCAGGTAAAAAAACGAAACACACTCACACCACAGCGTTGGGATAGCTGAGGTGGCTGAGCCTGGTCCAGAAGGCCAGCAGGGTCACCAGGACCAGAACCAAGTCCACCTTAGCTGTCACCACCAAGGGGAGCTGCAGCATGACTGAAACCTGCTGTAACAAAACAATGAAAGAACAAACTTCTGCTTCACATCACACACAGAAAAGGTCCACATCTCAGTTCCTGAACGCCTCACACTAATCCCAGTCCACATGAAATCCTGAAGGCTCCTCTTCTGTTGTTGTCTGAATGCAGAAATGCAGTGATGTTTCAAGTTCTAAGCGATCTGATTGGTCGGGAGGAAGAGCTTTTACCTTTCCAGCATCAGTTGGCATGGTGAGTCAACCCATTAAGATGTGAACCAGTTATAATGCTGAAAATCTGAACCTGAAGTTGCCTAGTAAAGACACTGATCCTGGTTCAGAGTTCAGGATCCTGGCCAAGCCCGCTTCTATCAACTTAAATGTTAAATAAAGTTGTCAATTATTGTCAATTAAGTGTGACATGCCAGCACTTGGCAAGTATGTGTGGATCAAACACTACTGCCGCATGCAGCCTCTGTAACTTAACCCCGTTGAGCAGCGGTCCGGCGTGGTTCTTTGTCTGGCAGTAAACGAAGTTGTTTGTTAGCATTAGCTTGCAGATCTTGCACCTATTACCTTTCTCTTGCTGTGGTTATGGCTCACCTTCTGTTGTCACTGATATGACACCACACAGACCATCCTTCCGGGCATCTGCCGTACTCGGCTGCTCACTTCACGCACACTTCACGCTCTGCCTCTTGGTTCGGTGTGTTTGGCTAGAGCTGCTGCTGCTCGACGGTTCCGGGGTTTGACTCGTACTGTCTGCTGATTGGTCCGCTCGGCGCTCCGCCAGGGTCCTGTGGTTACCATAGAAACAGCAGCTGATTGGCGAATTTCATTAAATCGGAGATCAGACCTGAACCTTAGCCGTCTACTAAGAAAAAACAAAACAAAAAAACAAAAAGAATATCTAAATGAAATGAAGCAATGCTGGAAAAGAAAAGTGGACCAAAATTCTGATACACATTTTTTGTTACTATGAGTCTCAAACCGCGCACTTACGTGAGTGCACTGGAAGGTAGTGCGCACTAAGCACCAAGCACTACCCTCGGTAGTGCACACTATCGTGGGTAAGTGCCGACGCAAAGGGAGCACTAACGTTTTGCATTTACCGGTAGTGACGTACCAGCATTTGACGGCGGATCTTCTGCCGCTTTCATTTACAACTTTTACTTTGTTTACTCTTTATTAACCCCACATGTAAACTACGTCGCCTCAAACACCAACGCAGGATTCTCCTTCGGCTGAACATGAGTTAGAACCTATTCTTATTTAAGGTATTTCACCCTCCTACATGCTGCCTGGCAGCGTCGCTCCGTTCATATACTTTTTTCAGGACAATCTGTCCAAGTCCACATATGTGTTTGCATGTCATCATACGTTATGCTATAAATGTCTTTAAAAGGCCTCATTAGTGTAACTAAGTACCTGGTCTACACTGTTTTAGTCAGCCTCTGCAGGTCTCCCCCATACCTGTTAGTATAAAGTGCACTAGTAAAATAGCTTTTAAATGTACAAAGATATCTTCACTGACTTAAAGTACTTTACATAATATACACCTGTTTTCATTGGTGTTTACACTGATACAGTTCACATCTGGCAACAGGAAACCGGTTACACTATAAAATCATTTAAAATATGACATGCAGTAATGAAGAGGCTAAAACAGGGATGCAGCCAACTTTTTATTGAAACTTTTTATTTAAACATTTCTCTCTTGCCACCTCCTCTTCTCCACAGCAGCCCAGGTGGTAAATGCCTCAGTGCCACTGCTTGATCGGTAGTTTGATGCCACAATGACCTACGGTAAAAATACAATGGCAGTTTATATCAACGCAAACATTATTTATGTACTTCATGGGTACTTTGCAAACTCTTATCTAAACTGATGGACAATCAGCTACGGCTCAGTCAGCGGTACCATGGAAACGGACCGGTTCTCTAACCAGCGGATCTGTTTTCAGATCAAGGAACGTTTCGTTTACGCCACAGACACCGCAGTGCTTAATCTGGAGGTTCAACAGCAATGAATAAACATATGGAACCTATAGAAATAATTGTACTTTTATAATTACACTTATAGCCTATCTCTGTCCATGAAACCGGCTAAAAAACTGCTAACATTTACGTGCGCTAACTGTACTGAGTCGGTAGATCCGCAGCCTCCAACAAACGTTCAGATCCATAACTGTCGTCAGGGATAGAAGAGATCGGTAGCATGCTGCCGTTTATATTAGAATTATGATGGAATAACTTCAGACTTATATCTGTACTAAACAGCCTCCGCCTGCATCGGTACCGCTCAGTCGCTGGCCGCCAATATTCAGCTCTGAAAATCTGGTTAAAAGTCCCTCCCCTTCCGCTACGTCAGCAAGATGGCATCCGTTTAGTGCGCGTAGTTGCCATCGTTTCGCACTACATTTTTTAGCCGAGTTTAGGGCAGCATCCGGGTACTTTCAGTGCACTGAGTCCAAAACCGGCTCCAGTTCCAAAAGAGTTCGGCCGGTGGACTCCCCCGAAGCAACCAGTCCAGTTTCTCCAACCGGCAGTGATACGACGGATATCTTAATCCCCAGTACTGGCTTTATTTG
This sequence comes from Rhadinocentrus ornatus, assembly GCA_037177495.1. Taxonomy (NCBI): domain Eukaryota; kingdom Metazoa; phylum Chordata; class Actinopteri; order Atheriniformes; family Melanotaeniidae; genus Rhadinocentrus; species Rhadinocentrus ornatus. The sequence continues at coordinate 31,312,351 of JBAMHW010000012.1, read as the reverse complement.
ACAGGAGCTAGAGCATTTGGCCTCTAGAACTTTGGGATAAGTAAAAGTCACATAGAAGACAATACACATGTATACAATGTTAAAGTAGTTACCAGTAGTGCAGTCATTGCGGCACCTGAGGCCATTGGATCCACACTCACAGATGAAAATGTTTTATTTTTTAAAGAATGTTGGCCACTGACAGAAAACATCAATTCATAAAGAGCACTCTCACCATTTCTGTTAAATCTGTACACCTCAGACTTCCAATACAACTCTGCAGAAATACTTTGATTACTCTGCAGTTGTGGGGAGTATCGTGATGGACAAGAAGCTGTGTACAGAGAACTGGTGAGTCAGTTTATGAGATTGTGCAGAAACAATCACCTAATCTTGAACACTAACAAGAAATTATTGTTGACTTCATAGAGAAACAAGAGTAAACAAAGCATTATTTACATCCTGGGAGAAGAGGTGGAGGTTGTGGAGAATACAAGTACCTCAGAGTTCAGCTGGACAACAGACTGTAAATGCAACACAGCTACAGCTTTGCTACACAAAGTAGACTCTACTTGTTAAGGAAGCTAAGATCATTTAATGGTCTGCACCAAGATGTTGGATATCTTCTATATGCTTGTTGTTAAATGTGCAATCAGCTTGGCAGCCATCTGTTGGGGCAGCAGCACCAGCAGCTTTAGAGCCTGACACTTAAAGAAACTGAGCAAACTGATCAAGAAGGCGTGTTCGACGTTTTTTGTTTTTTTTCGTAATGTTTATTTTTTGGGGCCAGGTAGTAACCAAGCTCTATATAGATAGATAGTGTGTAGATATCCAGTTGATAGCATGTGATCCAGTGCTGTAAACTGAAATGCTGTTGTAAAGAATAAGTTTGAAAGAAAAAGTTTAAAGTGGTTATGCAGCCGTGGAATGTACATAACAAATGCCAGTGTAACATTAAAAACAAAATAGAAGCACAGCTGGAACGTTGCAGAGTTTTGTTGTGCATCAGTAAGGATAAATGTTTTCTCTCATGTCCAATCATGTTTGAGTGTTGGTTTTGTCCTGCAGCAGTACCAGAGGTCTTTGTTCCTTCCTGGTGGAAAAACAGCATCCTGGGCTAGTTTCAGAGCTGCAGCAGGTTTTAGGTCTCTGGGTAGCAGATGCCTCCCCATTCTGAGCCACCAAGTATGCCATGCAATAGCTGCTCCTAGGAATCCTTTAATAGGATAAAAGAGCTGAGGGCAAAGTCAACCTCCATCTTTGGCTCCATCCTGTAGATAGACTCCACCAGGAAGCTAAGTTCGAACAACAACATCATGTAAATATCTGGCAATATGATCTCCATCTTTACTGATGGAACCCGTCTGACCCCTGTAAGTGACCAGGAAGCTGACATCAGGATCACCATGGGCATGACCAGTATAAGAACAAGCCAAGTGTCACAAACAGTTTTATCACCATGGCAACAGATGCTGGAAGCCTCATCTGCTCTGGAGCAGGTTTGGTTCTAAGATTAAAGACGAACACAAATCCCTAACCAATCAGATCTCAAACATGGCTGTAATAAGGGTGAGGATTTTCACATCTCTGTTCAACTGTCTGAAAGTTAGTTTGACTTTCACTGATCTTCTTTCTGACAGATGTGTCACCATAAAGGAAACTTTATTGGTCTAAAGTTTCTTTCTGCAAACTACAGAAAGATCTGGAGCTGATTTTTAACAGCTGTCACTGATCTATACAAGATTTCCTACAATCTTTTCCTACAATGTGTTGTAAAAATGATAGCTTTTTCTTTGACTTTTCTCTTTGGTTTGATCAGCTCCAGAGATTATTTCAACAGCCATTGTTTTATCTCACCAATTTTATAATGATGAATCTTTCTCATGCTCCTCAACAACAAACCTGTAGCACATTAAGTAATTAAAACACACAATGTTCAATTGTTAGATCTCCTCCCATCTCCTCATCTTTCCGACCAGCTTTGGCTGAAGAAGCTGTGTTGATTTTCATCTGTCAGGAATGAACGACTGTGATTGGTTGTCTGCTGTCACCCCTGTCAGTTTTACATCAACCTGGACATATCAAGAGTCAGAACAACTAGTTGATGACTAAGCTAATAACCAGTGTCAGGAGCAGTTAAAGTACAAAATCAAAACTAAGATATAAATTAAAAAATGAACACTCCTGCATACATCCTTTACCGACAGAATGAAATCAACTAACTTTCAACAATTTATGTCCGAACAAAAGTTTTGTAGTTTACTCTGATCTTCTTGTGAAGGATTTCCAAACCACGGACGGAAGGAATTGGGCGGACTAGGAGGCTAAAATTAAGCAAATGACATGAACCTCTAGTTGTGCAGATGAGTGTGTGATGAGTCTTGTGCAGGAGAAAAACAATAGGTAACAACACCTAGCTCCAAGGATAATATTTCTTGGCACTGGTTTAGTCTGTATTTGCTTGAAGAATAGAGTTAAGAATAGTCCAGATATTGAATCACCTGATTACCAAAAATGTAAGATATTACTAGCCTTGACAATCCCCATTTAAGCACCAATCCAGTGATGTAGCTGTTCATTTCAGGTTAGCACTAGGTCTATCCACCTTATTCTGTGCTACAACCAGTAGGCTATGTGACTGTCCATGTTAGCAGAGGTTAATCCAGTCTGTGTCCAGGTTTGATGAACATAGCGGTCTCCTGTTGGTCCTTGGTTGGTTAGCAGATGAGAGATATGTCGCTATTTCACCTCATTTCTGACTGACTCGAGGGACATTCCTTGGGCGGATCCTAAGAGAGAGTTCCCACAAAGCCTCCTCTGCCAGGTGATCACTGAAGTCATTGAAGAACGATATGATGTCATCATCAAGCTGCAGAGAGTAACGCCTGCAGACAGAAAAACATTCAGTACACACAGTAATACTACAGAAAATACAACTAACAGTACTGCAGCTAACTGACACTTTTTGGTAGCTCCTCAGAGTGTCCAGGATGTTGAACTGCTGCCAGCGTTTGGAAAAGTTAACTTTTGAACCCTGTGAATTCATCAAGTTGTCAGGGTTCCCCAGATGGACAAATGTCAAGTCCTGAAGAATCAAGCCCCTGAAAAGACAGACATAAACAGTTATTTGGTAGCTCAACAGGGTATTAACCTACAGACAGGTGGCTATTTACCTACAGAAAGGCCACACGTAGTTAATGACGTACAGGTGGGGTATACTTGTGGTTATTGACCTAGCAGGGGTCTGCAACCTGTGGCTCTGGGGCGAAAAGCGGCTCTCTGGACCTTCCACAATGGCTCTTAATATCTAAACATATTTCTTATTGTAGATATTTATAAAAAATTACAAGTTGTCTATTTTCAAAAGATCTCGTAACTTTTGCGGCTCTACACACGTTTTATTTAACTGGGCTGAGGGAAAAATGTCTTATTGGATTGTAAAGGTTCCAGACCCCAGCCCTATAAAAATGGCACAAGTGGTCAGTGACCTACAACTACAGTATACATGTTGTTCCTGCATGTAGGGTGGCATGCATGTGGCTACAGACCAAGGCTATAATTGAACAGGGAGACATACCATTGCCCGGGCAAACAAGGTCTGTGTCAGATAGTGGGAAACCAGGGTACTAATTTAAGTAATTAATTACGTTAATATTTTTAACGCAATTACACATGCATGGCATAACAGGCCCAATACATTTGTCATTTCTTTGTAATGACTGCAGGACATGGAGACGTCCATAGGCAAGATAGAAAAGATGAGCCTACTGACTCTATGGATGGATTTGAGAATAAAAAAAACGTTGATGGCATTGCCACCGTGGAGGATGAGGGTGTTTTAACACCCGTACTTTTCATGCAGAGACTGTTCCACACCTGCACTTTTCAAAAAAGAAATTTTTCTTTTCCTGCGTTGTGCACAAACGTGGCTGGTCTCTGGTCTTCTCTGTGTCCAATGCTCCTCTCCGTCTCTTGTTGTTCCACGAATCATGACGACTGACAGTGATCAGCTGATCGGTTTTTCTGTCGCAAGTACCATCTCTCTTGTAGCATTTGCTTATCCTTCAGGTGATAAGGAGGAAACCAGTGGTCCATACCAGCCCATATTTACCCCAAAGTATTGTTTTTGGCAGGACCTTCTCAAACACAGTTGCTGACAGGTGGGAGAAAGCGTTTACATCTATCTATCTATCTATCTATCCATCTATCCATCTATCCATCCATCCATCCATCCATCCATCCATCCATCCATCCATCCATCCATCCATCCA
>JBAMHW010000012.1:31296673-31307666 GCA_037177495.1 Rhadinocentrus ornatus | reverse complement strand
CCTGCCTTCACCTGAAACACTGCTGGGATAGGCTCCAGCTCACCCCGCGACCCCTAATGGGAACAAGCGGTACAGAATATGACTGACTGACTGACTGTATTTTATGGTTACTTTGCAGACTCTTGTCTAAAGTGGTGTAAAATCTAAATATAACATTAGTTCTATTGGCCAAGAACAGAAATAATATAGTTTAGAGCATATTACACCATTTTGTGATTGTGTTCAGTCTGTAGTTAATAACTGCCTATAAATTATGAGCTGCCCACATTTATTTGTACTTATTTAGCACCTAATCTAAACAGTTATGCATACTTCAATACTGGCATGCCTCCTTCCTGTGAACAACGAGGGATTGGCTGCCCGCCAGTGAATGAGAGCCCTGGTGTCCTCGTCTGTCCCTGCAACATCCAAAATACCTCAACATACATAAAAAAAAAAGAAAAAAACTAAATCTGGCGGAGCCAAGTAGAAGAAAATTACAAACCTCTAACCTTTACATGTCCATAGTAATTATGCTACTGCAATTTACTACAGTTAAAGTTAGCTCGTTATCTTAGACCTTTATAACCGCAGTCTCCAAATGATCCGATCCATAACTGTCGTTCGCTAGAAGAGATCGGTAGCATGCTGCCGTTTATATTAGAATTATGAATAACTTCATACTTACATCTGTACTAAATAGCTTCTGCTTGCATCGGTACCGCTCAGTCGCTGGCCGCCATTATTCAGCTCTGGAAATCTGGTTGAAAGTCCCTCCCCTTCCGCTACGTTACCAAGATGTCGTCCGTTTAGTGCGCGTAGTGTCCATCATTTCGCACTTCATTTTTGGACGAGTTTAGGGCAGCATCCGGGTACTTTCTGTCATGTTTCAATGTCTTGTTTTTTGTGTTTGGGTTTAGTCTATTTTGGTTTGTTATATATTACATATGTATTTGTTTTGTTTATAGTCTGGTGTTTTGTCATGTTTAGTTTCTGTTTAGATCATGGTTTGGGTTTTTGGTTTTGTCACGTTTAGTTCAGTTTTCTTGTTTTCCCTCTTGTGCTCCTGTGGTTTCTGTTTCTGGCTCGTTAGTTCACCTGGTCTGATTGTGCATTCACTTCACCTGTTCCTTATTACTCCCTCTGTGCATATAAACCCCACAGTTTTCAGTTTACCCTTGTCAGATCCTTGTCTTGTATAGTTTACTCCCTGTCGTGGGTGGTTCCTTGTCCTGAGTTTTTGGTAAAATAAAACCCTTTTACGTTCACCGATCTACCTCCTGCCTCGCCTGCCTGCATTTGGGTCCTCTGCCGCCATCGTTACACTTTCAGTGCACTGAGTTTTTACTGAAATTTCTGTGTCAGCGCACTAAGCACTTAAATGTAGTGTTCGAAGTATACACACCCGTTTTCTCCAAGTGCAAAATGGTGGCCTGTGTTGGAGCATGTGCAAAATGTCGCCGCATGGAGAACTTTAGAAGTATTCATCTGTTTCAAGTTACTTTTAATTAAGTCTTATTTGTTGCTTTTAAACGGAGGCAATTTACTCTGGAATTAATTTAAATTTAAATGTACACATGTATGTGTATTACACATTAATATAAAAAAGATCTACATAAATAAATTATGTTGTATCTAAAAGAGACCAACATCAGTTTTTTCAGTGCATTCAAACCAGATGCCTCTGAGTCTCGTTAAAACAATCCACAGTGCTCCAGCAGCAAACCTTCTGGCCCATAACTCAGCTAAAACATACATGCTAGTAAATTTACACTAGTCACCTCCTTTAAAGAGTGTCCATAATACCTAAAAAGCACCATAAAAGAAGACACGTGTACATAATGCTGAAGTAGTTTAAATCAATTTTGTTGAATATATTTGCGTTAAACACATTCTGTCCTGATGAAATGTAGCACAGAAATAAACTTTAACTTGAATGGGTAAACTAAACAGAAATATTTGGCTGGCTTCAAACTCTGCAGAAATGAATAATATTTTTTCTCTCCACCATTTCGACAAGAAACACAATTATCTTCCCTGTGATTTCCAAACAGGTGTGTTATTGCCATATATGGTCAACCACCTGTGCTTCTGAATGTAAATGGATAAGATTGGACATTAGCACGTGATTCAGAACATGTGTAATTTATCAATAGCTCCTGCATAATATACAAATGGTAATAGAGTCATTCTAATCATGGTCATACCATTTCAACTTTACAAAGATCAAAACTTTAATCAAGGGCCAACTTTATTTTTTTAAATTATCCACAATGTGAAAGAAATGTTAAACCTCCAAGAAGACATATGTTCCTACCTCAGACATAAAATGCTTGTTAATATTACCTGATTTATTCAGACCCAGGAGTCATTCTTGTGCCACCCTACCATGGACAATATTAACACAACATGACCAATAATACATCGTATGATTTCTAAAAAGTACATGTTTTCAAACCAGTGAGGTGTTATTTATTATTCATTAGTTAATAATATTAACCATTTTAATGCTATTTTATTCAATGTTTTCGTTTCAATTTTTTTTTTTTTTTTTGACAGAAGGTTGAAATGAAGATTCTCAGATTGTTGGCAGATCTGATGCTTATCGACAAGAAGTCAGGCTGCTTGATTGGTCGGTGCCTCTGCTGCCTCTGGAAAAAGTTTAACTTTTCTCATATTCCTGCTGCAAGCTGTGTTAGCAATGCAATGCAATGGAACCAGGATTTAGTTTGGCAGATCCTCAGTTCAAAGAGGATGAGGAACAAGCTTAGAACACTTGACATTAAAATCTGATCGAAGAGCTCCATTTCTCTGTATGCTAATCAAAGGGATAATACCGAATCAGCCAATAACTCCTGTGGTTCTGTGTCTCCTGGTTTTATAGCTTTGTTTCCATCACAGATGGCTCAGTTCTGTAGTATGGCTCCATTTAAATTCCATCCAGGACCTCAAACAGGTTTACATTGCTCCATTCCTCCTCACAATCAGTAGCATTTGCATCAGACAACCTGAACTGTTTTTCACATGGAGGCATAAAGGAAAAACCTCTGAAAACACTGGTCAATACATTCTCATAAGAAATTTGCATTTTATTTTTCAATGTTCCTGAAAATGATAATTAAAACCAAGTTTTAACATTAACTTTTTATTTTACAGAAATGCTAGAAGGTAACCTATAACTGCTCCTCCTTAGAACCCAAAATACACACCCATCTGAAAACATTACGATTGCTTATTGCCAGAAGAACAAAATAAATCTGAGCATTCACTAAGATAACTGTTTTTCTGATTTTATTTCACTACAAGTCTCCCAATGCCTCGTTTCTTCCTCTCTCCCTCGCTCTCTATGTGTGTGTGTGTGTGTGTGTGTGAATCCCACACACTCTCAGAAACACACACACACACAGAGCCTACAGATGGAGATGTTGTTTCCATGACGACCCAATGTGGAACATGATTAATTTAAAGAGGTTGTGTGTTCGATGTGTTCTTCTCCTGCTGCCTGTTTTTTTTTTTTATATATATATATATATATATATATCTCAGTCTGAGCTTCTGTTCAAGCAGAATTTAGGAAATATAAATAGTTTGTGTTGGTAAGAAAGGTTTTTTCAGTGTTACTATAGATGCCCTATTTTTGTGCTTTTTCAATTAACATTTTAGTCTAACCTTTAAATGCACAACTGAACAAAGGCCACAACAAACCAATCTAAAATGTAAAGTCTAAACATTATAACTAGGGCTGTCAAATGACAAAAATTTGTAATTAGATTAATCACAGCTTAAAAATGAATTAATCATGATTAATCACAGTTTACAAATTAATCATTTTTAATCACCATTTGCGAAATTTGGCCGTTTTTTCTGCAAACCAATGTGTCAGTGTGAACCATGAAATGCTAGTTTCCTCCTTATCACCTGAACAATAAGCAAACGGTAGAAGAGAGATGGTACTAGCACCAGGAAAGAAATCTGCTGATCACAGTCAGCCATCATGATTCATGAACAACAGGACACGGAGAGGAGGAGCAGAGACAGAGAAGACCAGAGAGCCACTGGAGTCAGCTTGTCTTGTACTCTTCATATGCCACAGTGGCAGTAAGTTTTTATTTCTACCCCCCCTATCAGCCCTGGGTATATATAACCAAAATGTTATTGAAATAAAATTTATTTGGAAGCAGTTTGTGACTTTAATTGCATTGTGGCCTGTCGCCTCAGATACCCTGGCTGTAGAGCTGTGGAGACAGTTCCGGTGCAGCTTTCGCTCTCTAGCCACTTCCACTATAGTACAGGAAGAAACAAAACATTTTCAAAATGCCATTCCATGTATTTAAACCCCTTCTAGCTGTCTAGATCACGCTACAAATAAAATTAACTGCAATATTTAAACAAGCCTACGGTCTCCTGTCCTTCTCATAAAACAACATACTTTTTAATTAACAATGCCCTTTTTGAATGTTTTTGGCACAATCAGCTGATTTTAATATGGAAAATTTTGATAACTGAGTTTGAAAGGCTCGGTAATATGTACTGTAATTATAACACTTAAGATCTCAAGCTGGATGTTATATATTTTTACTAATGGCAACATGACCAGTTACAGTTTTGTATTTGTAACCTGTTCTTCTTCTTCATCTAGTCACCTCCTAGGTGGAGTGGGTGGGGGGACATGGTAAAGTTTATTTCTTCCTGCCCTATGATGGAGGTGTCATGAGAGTGGAGCCTGCACCGGAAGTGTCTCCACAGTGAGCTTTGCAGCTAGACCCTTCTCAAAATCAGACCTTTTCTTTTCCTCTCATGCACGGTGCGCCCCTTCATAGATTGCACACTGGGCACTTGAAGTGACCACCACCCTATCAGGTTATTGTTGTAGAACAGTCAGGTGTTTTGAAGCTGCATCTGGAAATTTGGCTTCACTGTTCACAGACATCACAGATTTTACTAAGTGAATCACAGGGCGTTCCAATGACGACAGCAGCATTCATCCACAATGGCAGAAAAAACGAATCTGACACTGATCACAGCTGAGCTTCAAGACCTCAGGATGAGTCGTGAAAAACCTCAAATCTTTAGAAGCAACTGTCTCTGTGGACAGTATTCAGTAAGTGCTCTTAAGATAATTGTTTGAAGTCAGTAGTCAGTATCAGCCTCCTATCAAGTAATATCTGAAATTATTCTTGTAAATTTACTGTAAAATGTCTTTAAATTTACAAAAAACAACTCAACCTCCATTACTGAAAATTAATTACTTTTGAGGAAAATATTCCCTCATTTGGGAGCTATGGGTTTCTATTGCTGTTTTTTATATTATTATTATTGTTGTATTTTTTTTTTTTTTTACCATTAGTAGAGTTGTGCTTGAATAAAATATATTATTGTTGTTTAAAGACCCACTAACTTTATTCATTAAAGATACATTTGTGGGTACCCAGCAGAGTTGTGTTGGGCCCATAAAAAACTTACCAAATATTCTCTACCAACGACAAACAGCTGATTCTACCTTTGATTCTTGTTTTGAATTTCTGGTGCCTGATAAGTAGCACCTGTGAGTATTGACTCTGCTACAGCCATCAGCTGGATTGTTGGGTCAAAGTGTGAAGAAGACATGCTGACTGCTTCACAGAAAGGATGATAGCTTTGTGTGATGATGTGGGGTGGCATCTTCCTTGCTGGGAAAACAAGGCTGGTTATTATTGGAGGAAATCTCAACATAGAGAGATGTGGAGATGAGACCCAGACAGCAGCTGACTCTGAGTCAGATCCACCTGGCACAAGCATGATAACCATCACATCTGTTTCATGGTTGCAACACAGACTTGTGTCGAGTGCTGTTTCAGTGGTGTGGGAACATGTTTAATCAGCATACTAGAAGTAACTCGGAACTGGATATAGGCAAGATTGGATCACCTCTGGCCTAGTTGTGCTATTTCATATAAATGTTTCTAGAGTCTGGACTGAACTGGGAAAACAGGCTTTCAAGTTTGCCATCTCTACTGCTGGAACACCTTGTAAACTAAGTGGAAGATGTCGAAGCTCATTATGTTTCAGACCTTTTGCTCTTTTTTGCTTTCCAGACAACGAGAATCTTGTGTTTTTAATTGTTGCCGAACTTAAAGGCAAAATAAGTAGCATTAACACCTAGTGCTTCAAATCAGAACTGCAGTTGTAAGAAAAAAACACGGCGCATGTTCTTTCTCCCTAATTACATTATCATTCATCGTTAGCATAAAATAGAGTGTTAACAAAAGCTACATTAATCAACAAGTGCCACACAGCGGCTGTTTTCCCTTATTCTCACTTAATAAATTAATTTGATAGTAATTTTATAAGTTTATAAGGACAAACACACTATTTACTTGGCCAAAACATCATTACTGCTGCTCTTTTGCCGACATAAAATACCAAACGCTGCGCTGTTGTTTAGCAACTTGGGAGTCGCATATAATCATATGCTGGTTAAGGAATCAGGAAGTAGGAAAGAGCTACACAGTGCACCAAAGTTATTCCATCATGTAACTCTTATTTTGAAAGGAGAAAAGCTTGACAAAGACATTGTTGATGTAGAGGACAGATTGTTTATAGGGAAGCTTCCTTTTATCCTTCGCAACAAATGAGAACATTTTAAAATATTTTTTTACTGAAAAATTTCTAATTATTTAGCCTTTACTTACTTGTAGCTTAATAATCTACAAGTAATCTACAACTTTGTGATTTTATTTTCTTTTATATGATGTGTCTTCTTGGGAAGGTCACCCTTGCAAAGAGATTTGGATTTTGATGGGATTTAAATCTGGTTAAATAAAGGTGAAGAGAAATTTAAATATAAATATAAAAATCTGAGGCAGCTTCAATCAGAAACATTTCCTGATTTTATTAATTTAAATAAAAAATATCATGAAGCGATAAACTTATTGTGTTTTATTTTTCAAATATACTTTGGAAAGAGACGACATTTTCTTCCCAGAGGAGAAATGTCTTCCAGCCAACACACATACGAGGATGGTGACACAGTCAGCACTGTGGACAGCTCCTCCTCCTTGTCCTCATCCTGCTGCTTCACAGATCTTTTCACCAGCCGAGCTGTGACATCATTTCTCACTCGCCCTCACCCTCTATTTCAAACACACACACACAAACACGTACTTAGCTGGAGGATCTTGTTTCCACTCGACTGATTTTTGGCGTCGCATCACTGAAGAACGTCAGGGAGGTAGAGGAGGAGAGAGAGGAAGAAGCGTGAGGAAGATAACCAGATTAATAATTGGATTAACAGGTTAACTAACCGGTTAGTTAGCACAGAAACCGAAAGTCAGGTTGATAGTGGTTGAGTGAAGACCTCTGTGTTTCCAGATGGAGTCTGAGGAGAATCTGCTAAATGCTTATCTACTGCTACTGCTGATCGGATCACACTTCACTCTGGTAACGTTTCATCTTCTTCATGGTATCTCTTCTGATGCTTTATTACCTCACCTGACGGTTCTATCCATTTATTTAAAAATTTTTTTTCAGATGTGTCATATTTATCAGAAAATGTACTTCTAATCATTTCAATTAATCACTACATTAAACATCAGACCCCAAAACTGGATCTGTGATGATTTAATTTGATGTTTTAATAATATGTAATAAGTTTATCTGGGATTTTGTTTAATATTGAATGTGATTCACAAATTTTTTTCTTTTCTTGTTTCCAAAAACTGATATTTTCCCTCCAGAATCAATCCCAGAATTCAATCCTGAAACAGTTAAAATGAATATGAGCGATAACATGGTCTGAAAACTGTTTAGGATGCAGATTTTTAGAGGTGGTTTTTTTTTTCAGCAGCACAGAATGATTAACGGGATAAATGCCTGTAATCTGGATTAACCGAATTATGACATCAGATTAGTATCAATTATGGAGAAGTCTAGACTTCTCATCTGCTACAGAAAACCTAAACCTCCTGCAGAAAAAAATACCATAGCAGAAACATTCAGCAGCCTATTAATGTTTCAGGCTGAGGGTAATAAATAACAATGATTATTTTATGTGTCCAGTGGAAAGAAACCAGAACTGCACCCTGAACAGCATGCTAGCTGAAGGTGATGCTCAATGTTTACCGAGGTTACAGGAAGATTAAATACTCCAAGCAGTGAAGAAGTGATGATAAATGCAAGAAGTTAAACAGAATTAAACAAAAATCAGATCCAAAGTTCTTGCTTTGCTCTGGAAATGATGAGATAAATAAAACAAAATAAAATAAGAAAAGAATAGTCAGACAGTGAAAAAACCATGAGTGAAACGATAGTGTGAGATGAACACATCTTTCACACATTTTTAGCTTTCTTCATTACACACATTTTTAAACACCCATCTGTCATTCAGTCCTTTCTCTGTGAATATTTGTCTTTCTGGTCCTGATGATGAGTCCAAATACAAAACCAGTGACAGACAGAAGAGAGAAAAACAAAACTACAAAGAGAAACATATATATTCCTGCTTACTTATTTAATTTAATTCTTTGTTATTTATTTATTTATTTTTACATTTTTCAAACACCAGGAGCAGTAAAATAGAAAATGTGAAATAAATGGTGATGCCAGCTTATTATTTTTACAGATCAGTCACATAGAAATGGGTCATGATGCTTTATGGAGTTCTGCCAGCAGAGGGCAGAAACAGATTCTGTTTTCACACTGAACTTGATTTTAATCACTGAAAAGATTTTTGTAGAAGAAGAAGCTTCCACAATACTGGCCACAATAACTGCAACACATTATTTTTATAACCAGTTCCTAATCTTCTTCATACCTTTGTAACAGGTGGGTCCATCAGCCCCAGAGGAGGGCTGGCAGGTGTACAGCTCGGCTCAGGACTCTGATGGTCGGTGTGTTTGTACCGTTGTTGCTCCCCAGCAGACTGTCTGTTCCAGAGATGCTCGAACCAAACAGCTACGGCAGCTTCTGGAGAAGGTATGAGACAACACAGCTGGTAGAGATCAAACTGCTTTGTTAGCTGCTTAACATGGTGCTAAAAAATCCTTCATGTGATGTTATTTAGGTACAGAATATGAGTCAGTCCATTGAGATTCTAGAGAGGCGAACTCGGATAGATATGCAATTTGTGGAGAAGATGGAGGTCCAGGTGAAAGGCCTGCATGACAAATTCAAAGAAGTGGAGAATGGACACGAGAGCAACATTGCACGGCAGTACAAGGTAGTTCACCTATCATGTCACCAAACAACCAATCACAAACCTCAAAAACGTCTGACTGCACCACCCCCAGCATTCATACAGCATCATCTCACCAACTGCCTACATGTCTGTCTGTCTAAACTATTTATATTTTATGAAGAGCATCTAAAAATGATAAACCATCAGATGCGACTGTGAAGATTAACTTCTGAAGTGGGATGCTTGAGGCTGAGAAAACTTGAGATTTGGTCAAAAGTTTATCTAACTATCAGTGACGTATGGGTATTTGTGCAGCAGTGATTAAAGACCATTTAGGATAATCCAGGATCAATCCAAGTAAAAGTTAGTATTGTTTATGATCCCATTCATAGTAGTAATCAGTAATTTATTTCCTTAAATGTTATTTATTTTTATGGTCTCATTTAAATGTTGCACCTTTTGACACCCTATGTACCCCTGCAAGCCCCCCATCAAAATGATCAAAATCTTTCTAGACCCAGCCCTACTCTAAGCAGATAAAGAAAAAAGCTGGTTTGTTTTCGGGTTTGAAAGTGAACCCTGGTATAGTTCACTGACTTTGTGAAAGCAAATGGCCTATTCAGTGAACCTATAGCCTTGTTTCCACCAACTGGTGCAGGTCGAGACTTTCAGGGTGCAGATATGGTTTGTAAGCTCTAATCTCGTTGCATTTCCACAGCCAACCGTAACCTTACCTAATATGCGGAGTATCAGCCAGATAGTGATAGCTGCCTTAGCTCTGTAATAGCATAACGCTATTGCAACACCATTCCTTTAAGTACGACTCAGAAAACAAAGGAAGAGAATGCCGGTCTTCCAACAGTTTGTGCTCTTTCTTCCTGCCGGTCTTTCATAACGCCATTTTAAACAGAGATTTACAGTAATTAACAAAAAGATAAAATGTTGCTCAAGGTTTAGAGCAACAAAGTTTCAGCTTAATGGATTGCAGTGTGTCAAACTCCACCCTTTCGGGTTGGGTTGTTTAGATTGGTACCCTAAAGGAAAGTTCCCAACATGGGTTGGGTCAGATATTAAGGTAGCCTTTCTAGTTTTTGAGTGTGAAAAACCTAAAATGCGACCCCAACAATACTGGCACCAGTAATATTTGGTCTGCGATACTACATTGATTGAAAAAAAAAAAGGATTGCAAGAGTTATGTGTCAATGCACAGAGACATGGTGCTGTAAAAGTACAGAACAACCCTTTAACAATGGTTGCGCTGGAGAGGAAGAGATACGCACAGCACAGGAGTCGGAGTAGAGGGGAGAGGATGTCGGAGCAGAGACAGTTGCTGTGAGAAACTTCTGTTTAGCGGTGAGTGTTTTGCTACCAACTTTAGCAATAAACACTACACAACTCTTCTAGTTCCAGCAGAGTCGCATGTCTACTGCAACACTGCTGGGTAAATTGAAGAGAGCTAACCCTGAAGCTAGCTACTGTTTCACCCAGGAGTAATCACCTCTCCTCTGCCTCTTGATGTCGGTGTGGAAGTGGAAATTTTGGCAGCTGTTTTCACCAGTAGTGGAGGCAACAGAACAGAACAGCCCAGTTACTAAACCCTTAGAAATGTTGCTTTAAGAGCAAAAGGACCAGAAAGATAAAGAAAATAACTTGCTGTTGCTATGAGCACTGTGTTCAGTTCATCGGGCGAGTAGGCCACCATAGTTTCAACGTCTCCCTGGCCCATTTTCTCATCTACTTGCTGCACAGTAAAGGACACTAGAGCCCACCCAATATATGCTGCTAAAAAAAATAAAGGGAACACTTAAACAACACAATGTAACTCCAAGTCAATCACACTTCTGTGAAATCAAACTGTCC
>JBAMHW010000012.1:31279264-31289406 GCA_037177495.1 Rhadinocentrus ornatus | reverse complement strand
CTGAGAGACGCAGCATCCACACAAGCAACCAACCAAGAGCTGGAGATGTGGCTAGCTGTGGTGGACAAGTCTGGCCTTCCTGGCAAGTTCAAAGCCTGGATTTATCAGCATGGTATCCTTCCTCGGATCCTTTGGCTCTTGGTCAACGAAGTCCCCATTTCAACGCTGGAAGGCTTTGAGATGAGGGTCAGCAGGTTTCTCTGCAGGTTGCTGGGGTTGGCATGAAGCAGACCAACAAGCTGAAGCTCCCTATAAGCGGCCTGAGCAAGGAGTTCAAGGTCTCTTAGTCAAGGGAGCAGCTTCAATACTGGGAGTCCAGTGACCCAAACATTGCTCAGGCTGGAATCGATGTTAGGACGGGACGTAAGTGGAGAGCTTCCGAGGCTGTGGGTGTGGCAGAGTCAAGGCTACGGCAGAGGGCGCTGGGTTGGGTTGTGGTAGAACACCTCGCTATGGTAGGGCAAAGGGGAAAGAGAGCAGGTCACTTATCCTTGAGGAAGTGCGAGCTGGAGTAGAGGAGAAGCGGGTCAGCCAGATGGTGGGAAAGAGGCAGCAGAGAGCCTGGACGAGATGGGAGCAAGCTGTGGAGCGCAAGGTCATGTGGACCGAGCTGTGGAAAGCTGATCCCTATCACATAAAATTCTTGATTCAGGCAGTCTACGACGTGCTGCCTAGTCCATCTAACCTCTTTACCTGCGGGAAGCTGGATGACATTATTGAAAAATTCGAACAGCACTGCAACCCGAGTGTGAATGAGACTGTGGAACGTTATCGTTTCTTTGCGAAAAGCAAGGTGCCTGTGAAACGATAGAAATGTACGTCACGGAACTGAAGCTGATGGCTAAAACATGAAATTTTTATAAATAAGAGACTCGCTTATTCGAGGTCGTGTTGTGTGTGGTATTAACGATGCAAGCATGAGGGAGAGACTACTGCGTGAGAAGAACCTGACCCTGGAAACATGCTTACAATTGTGCAGGGCAGCTGAGCTGTCCCTTGTGAACAATAAAGCGATCTCCCGCCCAATTGAGGAAGACGTACATGCAGTACACGGGACGACACGTCAGGAAAAAACTAGCAGTACAGTTGAATGCAAGTTCTGCGGGAAGAAGCATGAATGGAGCAAACAAAAATGCCCAGCATATGGCAAAAAATGCAAGAGGTGTGGCAAAGACAACCATTTCTCAGTTAAATGCAGAGCACGCCCAGAACACCGGCAAAAGAAACCTGTACACACTGTAACTGAATGTAAATGTCCTGTAGCCGCAAACTTTCTCCAGAGTTAATGTACAACATACGGATGGATTCTTTAGCAGCAGAAAAAGAGTGGCAGGACATGAGAATAATAGGACATCTTGAGGCTAACAGACGTACAGTGGTTACTACAGAGATGACTGCTTACACCAAGAAGCCCCCGACGAAATGAAAGCATCCCAGAACCTCTTATATGATCGGAGGCAATGAAGTCTGCATGAATAGTTTTCAGTTTCTCAGGGGGTGAGTTTCACAATGCAAAATTATGCACACACCGAAACTGCAATCACACAAGTGTTAATGGGATGTTTAGGTGTGAAAATGTGAGCTACTGCTATTAATTTGAATAACAGAAAACCGCGATGATGTGCTAACACACTCGTGTACCGAAAAAAAGTGTTCACTGTAATGTGCTTTACATGCACAGCTTAGTGCTAGTACAAGTCAGGGCCATACTTGCATACTGGAGCTTTTGGAGCATATTTTATACATTTATTATTTTATTTTGTGGAAAGTAATTAAATTGTAAGTACAAAAACGAAGTATTAATACTTTGTTGCATTACACCTCTGGTAATTGGATGTATGCATCCAAACTGCCCCCGGGTGATTGCTTTAGAAGCTAAACTGCCTGTTAGCATGAACCATAATCTGAATGTACCATAATCTGAAACAAGTTTTTTCTTTGTTTGCCTTTTTCAGAATTGGCAAAGACACGTTGACTGACATCATCAGACACTTTGATGAGAATGGGGCAAGACCACGTTTAAGGAAAAAGAGCCAACGGCCTCAGACACACAGGTTCATCAGCCATGAACAGATCAACAGAACTGTGGAATTTATTAAGAACTACGCCGAAGACACTGCCATCATGCTGCCTGGCTGGCATCCTGGGCATAGAGATTGGCATGTGAAGTTACTGCCAACTCATGTGTCCAAGGCCTCAGTGTGGCGTCTCTACATGAAATCTGCTAAGGAGCTTAGTATGTGTAAAAATAAATAATAAATTATAAATAGTAAATGACAAATAATAAATAATAATAATCTTGTCAGGGGAGCGTGCAATTTGTAAATCAAGCTTTAAAGCACTGCGGAAGCAGCTACTCCCGCACATCAGAAGCTGCAGGCCCCATACGGATCTCTGCTGGCAGACAGAATAACGACCAGCTGCTAAGGAGTGTAAACCTTTCAGAGGAAAGAAAATCAGGATGCACAACAGTTTTGATTTTGTACAGCAGGTACTATTTATCACACATTACACATTTTCCCTTAAGTCCAAAAGTTTTGTTTTTCCTATAGTTTTTTGTTGTTTGGTTTATAAATACTGGTATAAAAATACACACAGCTTAATCCTTTTTTCCTCTGTCTTCTTCAGATGCACTTTCCCTCAAACCTTCTTCAGCCTGGTCCAATGTACTTCCTGACACCACGAAAATGTGCCCTTTTTGGCGTCTCCTGTGAAGGGTTGCAAAAACAGGTGAATTTCCTGATCGATAAAGGCATGTTGGCAAGTAAGGGGAGCAATGAAGCTACATGCATCATTTCTTCACCAGCTTCGGAGTTAGGAAACGGATGTGGATCTTCATTGTGACAACGGCAGTGGGCAAAACAAAAACCACTTCATGCTCTGGTACGGCGCCTGGCGTGTTGGACACAAGGTTCACTCCACGCTTAGCATCCACTTCTTGATGGCTGGCCACACCGAATTAGCCCCCCGACTGTGGCTTTGGACTCAACAAGCAAGCATTCATGAGGACCAGAGTCAACCCTTTGGCAGACATCACCAAGGTTAGTTTATTTTATCTGAGTATTGTAAAATATGTTTAAAAAACAGGGCAAGGATATGTATTAAAGTCATGAGCTTATTTCCACTGTGGTCCTTGCTGTTGACAGGTAGTGGAAAACAGCTCTCCTGAGAGCCGCCTCCACATCCCGCAGATGGCAGGGTGATAGTCAAGACCGTCGACTGGCAGTTGCACCTGAGTCCCTACTTCCGAAAGCTCCCACAGACACAGAAGAGTTATCAGCACTTCAGGTATGTATATTAAAACTTCCACACTGTGTATGTGTATATAAAAATAATTTCATAGACATGATAGTTTTCCATGAGAAAACAGTGAGCAATTTTTTTAATATCCTGCTGTGTGTGCTTATATTCTTTCACAGCCTGGTGTGGTGCTTGCTAGAACTCACGGTGATGCAGAGCCTGTCAGGTTTCAGCTACTGCGCAGCCCAGGAGTTCTGCCCCCTGTTGACAGCCTTCCTGTCCTGGCCCAATCTGGACTGACCATGGACAGGCAGACGTATCTTTATGACAAGATCAGGCTGTGGGGTATACTGTTATGCAACCAGTTGTAAAGTGAAGACAAACAAGAAACCAGTCACACTCAAAGAGGGTTCCCCGAGCACCTTTTGACAATCACTGTTGGGTTTATGCAAAGTAATGCAAATGGTAGCTTTTGTTACCACCCCCACCTGGCTCCCCAGGGAAGGTGAAAATCTTTGGAAACTTTAGGGAGCTTTTTCTCAGAAAACTAGTCTGAGGAGTGCCAACATTCAAATGGCCACAAAAATCACTACTGTTGTCTATATTGACTGGGTTTAGTACTATTTAAATAACATTGTCAGGGTTAATATAGTTCCAGTTTGTTTTGGGTCAGTAGCCCAAGTGCCTGTGAAGCTGTTAGTAAGGCATTATTTACTCATTAATTAATTGTGTCAAAACTATTAAATTAATACTGTGCTTCCCTTGAGTGCAGTCGGGGAATAAAAGACCCACAAAAGAATATTTCCTGTGTCCTGCCTAATTTCTCATGACTCATATTTTCTCTCAGTCACATATTTTGTTGTCAGAAGTGGGATCCTAAGTTAGTTTTGAGTTTAAGTTAGGAAAGAGAAAGGCAGTGACTAGGCCTTTAGAGACAACAGACAACAGTCCTGGTTCCAGAAGGAGACAACCACTGTGTGGAGGTCCCATGTGGTCATGTGCTGTAGCAGTTGATACAACAGGACAAGAGGGGAGCCTGCATCAGCTGCCTGAGGAAGAGAGCACCGGGAACAGACTTTTGAACTCTTGCTTCTCAACTCGAAGTGACTGTGTGATTCTGTTGTGAAAAGAACTCAGAGACACTGCAGCATGTCACAAGAGGACGAGGGAGAAGGTCCTTCTGGGAGCTAGTCCGACTGAAGACAGTCAAGTTGCCTACTTGCTTGACAATGGAGGAAACTCATTGGTGCAGCTTCAGACACAAATTCACGAACAGAGTAGAAAACGTGATGCTGTTATGTCAAGTATTGCTAAAATGGGTAATGTTCAATCCAGGTCTGTTTACATTCCAAGAGAAAATGGAATTGTACCTTTTTAGTGGAGAGCAAGTAAAGGATGCTTATACTGTTGATGAATTTATATAAGAGGTGGAGAGGGCAATGAGAACTCGGGGTTTGCCTGGAGCGGATCAAACAGATTTTATTCTCACTGCTGAAGGGTTCCGCCCTAGAAGAAGTTAAGTTGCGTATGGGTGGGCAGGTGAGGCAACCCAGTGATGTCTTTTCATACCTGAGGGAAGGATTTAGAGAGAAACGCACCACTCAGCAACTCTTACATGCTTTCTATGCTCGTCGGCAACTAGATGGGAAAGACCTGCGAGAATATACACATGCTCTCTCTCAGTTGCTCAACTCTGCACTACAACAGTCCACAAATATAGTACCTGACAATCAGCTAACACTCCGAGATCAGTTCATTGAAGGTGTGCGTGACTCCACACTTCGGCGTGAACTACATAGGCTTATTAGGGAGAAGCCTAGTGTAACCTCTTTGATGTTAGAGAGTAGGAGGCTCAGAGGGGCTGAAAAGAACGATCAAAACCATAGCAACATGAAGCTTGAACTTCTTGCATTAGAGTGGGCAGTCACAAAAAAATCTCGTGTCCACTACTAATTTAGAGGCCATTCAGCAGAGATGGGTCACCCAGCTGTCTGTGTTTGACTATGACATTACATATTGCCCTGGACGTTGCAACACTGCTGCTCTACAGGTGACCAAAAGTTGACGAGCCAGAGCCTGACAGTGAGGATGCAGAATATAATGGCTGTGTAGCCATATGCAACATGCTCAGGGCAGGTACAGAAATAGGTTCAGATTTAGTTACAGCTGGAGTTGAGGCATGTAAGATTAGGCTGCTGCATACATCAGAAGCAGATGAGGAAGTTGTCAGTTGAAAGAGTAGTCCCGGCTCAGAGAAAAAGATGGACTTCTGTACTGCATGATGGAGGATGCTCATCTGGGACAGTGCCACCAGCTGTTATTACCTGCATGTCTCAAAGACCAAGTGCTCGAAAGTGTGCATGATCAAATGGGGCACCAGGGAATCGAGCTAACAATGGGGTTGTTGAGACAGAGATGTTTTTGGAAAAAAATTAAATTCAAGATACCTGGGCAGCTACCGTGTACAAAGTGGTTGATATCCAGGAAACAACAAAAACAGTAATGCCTGTGGAAGGAGGACCAGTCTGACTTGAGACCATGTGTGGGGCACAAACTTGCACCCAGGTCGAGGCAACATGACCAGGAAGTCAGCCAGTCAGTTTCCATCACACAGCTAGTGCTGTGACCGGGAGCACTGGAGAACTGTTGACTACAGAGTTAAGCGTGGCTGTTTAAACACAAGGTAAATACTCAAGCTAAGTTCAACATTTGATTACTCCTTATTCCTGAGGATTTTTGTAGATTGCTGAAACATGCAACACGTGTGAATAAGGGCTGACCATGCTGTAAGCAACCCTGAAGAGCGGGATTGGTGTAAGTTGTAGTGACATCCTAACAGATTTAAAAGTCTTCTGTATCTCATTTGGTCAAATTTACATGTTTCTGTTTGACTCAGAGGGGAGATATCTTTCTGTGTTGAATCCTGAGAGTGAGTGTGACCTAGCTTGCGCATTAAAAGTTTGAGCTCAACTGTGGTAAGACTGTGGTCAACCGTCGGCTCCATTGGCCAACAGCGTAGATGAGACATCTAGTTTTTATTATAGATATCTATGCTCGATGTTATCTACAAGTGTACAAAGTCATTTAGTACAAAGATGGCAAACCCCTCCAATGAGGCGTTTTAAAATAGTAAATAGTTTCCATGAAAAGTCCATGTCACAAGTTCATAGATTTTCTGTTCACTTGTTTGTTTCTTTTGACTCTTCTGTTCAGTATTTCTCAGGTCATACAGGACAGGGGGGTGTTCCACCAATGTAGCTAAAGAAAGCCAGGCTGTATCGGGAAAGCCTCGCTTGAGCTAACACCATCGCCTATTTAAGACTCAAGCCGTTCCACTAACACATTTCAGCTGCATCTAATTGAGGAGCTGGCAGAAAAAGAGAGCAAGTCGAGCTCTCTGCCTTACCCGGGATTTCTGCCCTGCATTTGATCAGGAAATACTAAAATTCAGCCATTTTTGTGTAGAGTCATTATGAAAATGCATTTTTAACACATATCAGTGGAAAATATTAATATTTATGTCATGTATTCTTTTTTTCTTCCTTTTTTTTTATCATGACAGGTGAGGCACTGAAGAAGCAGCCAATAAACTAAAGACTATTTCGTTTCACATTTCTTCGTACATTTCTTTTAAGCTTTGGGGTGCATGGGGTACTGGGATCAGGGGGGCTTGACATTATTGTTGTCAATGAAAAGGGGGCCCTGCAAAAAAAGTTTGGGAACCACTGGATTATAAAATACAAGGTACTGGTATGACAAGTGTTCTCTTATTATTCTGTTATTTCTTCTTTCGTTTCATGAGTGGTGGGAGTGCAGCATTCTACCAGGTGAAACTTTCTTTTGGCAGTCTGTATCAGACCTTTGAGACACAGCTAAGCTAAGCTTGAACGTTAACCTGCCCCCGAGCAAGCTAGTTCTGGTAAATAAGGTACCAGGGTTACTCAGCGGGCATTCAAATAAGCCACGTTGAATGAACAGAACTCTCGCCTAAATGAGCCTTATGCTTATGAGACTTATCAAGATAAGCCTGGCTTTCCCCTAGTCCAGCTTCGTGGAATACCCACCAGGTGTCAAAAATAGTATGTATGTTCATATGATGTTGCTGTGTGCAAAACCAGAGGCAGGAGGTAATGTCAGTCCCTCCTGCGTTAAGTATCTTGTTTAACCACCATTTTCATGCTTTTGTCCTTTGTTGTCTTTGTTTGTTTGCAACACTCCTGGATAAATTAAGTCTTTGCTGCCACCTGGTGGAAGTATAAGAGATGTGCTCCCAACAGTATAATGGCCACAGTTACATGGTGTTTTTTAATTAAGAATTTATTATTCAGAATTACGGTATTCTCCTTTGCGATTATCTGGAAATAGTAATTCTGAATTTAGCTTTACATGGAAAACACATTTAATCGCTTTAGATCTGAGGGTTGGGAATGGTTCTGATTGGACAGGGTGCAGATGTGACACATTTACATCTGCGAAGAAAAAAAAACTACTCTTTCTGCTTCTTTTCGTTTTGTCTACAACATGGAAAATCTATAAATACCAGTTAATAAGACCATTTTTGCTCTGATCTTTTATTCTAGTTTTGAAGCACTTTGGTCAGCTAAGACGGAAGATAGAGTACCGTACCGCCATTGCGACAGGACAAGAGAACGAGCATGCGCAGAACAATTGGAATTAATTTAAATCAGAATAAACCTGTCCATCCAAACGAGGACTTATTTATTTGTATTCAAAATTAGAATAAACCAGCCACTCACCTCCGATTTAATTTCAATTAGGAATGTTCATTTTCTTTCAGAATTAGGTGCTTACAAGGTCATTTTAAAGAGGACTGAGAATTTACTCTGTAAAGTAGATTTAAAAATAATGTAAATGTGGCCATTAGTGGATAGTGGACAGCTACTAAGCTCAAATAAAAAAGAAATCATTTGGCACACTTTTTACAGTCCAAATAAGAAGTGAAGTTTATATTTTATCAGTTAACAGCATCTTAATTAGCGTCATGATTTCATGTGTTGATTATTCAACCCTTTCAAGTTGCCAAATTCAGCCTCATCACCCTTCTGAAATACATTTTGTTACACTCTGCTTTCCAAAGACATACTATTCAGGAGACAAGATATTTTGTTTCCCTCAATTAAAAAAAGAAATATTAAAAATCTCTGATCCCTTTAACTAAAAATCTGGAACATCGAACTGAAAATAAATCAGAGTCTAAGCTCCAACTGGTTTACTAATAAACAAGGGATCAAACCTCCATCTGCTCCAGGTAAAACTGTGCTGCTGTAACAGCATGAAGGTAAAAGGATGGTTTGTTCTGAGTAAAAATCAATTAAAGACCTAAAAGTAAACTTGAAACATCTGGTGAAGTACAGCTGTGAAAGCTGAAACGCTGCCGTACCAACCTGAAGGTCTGGAATTAAAACTAAAACCGAGTCAGAGGTAGCGTTCAGACACTTAATAATGCCCCGGAAGCAGCAGCAATGCCTTAAGAGAAACAACACAGACTTGATTCCAGAGGGTTACAAGTTCAGGTCCCTTTGATTCCAAATGTAGGTTTATATTCCTGATGCTCCGGCTCATGAGCAGAGAGTCATCCAGTTGGTTTCTGGCTGTGTGTCATTCCACATGCCCGTGTTTTCCTCCAGCTGCCTTTGATAAGGCATAAAATTCTGAAAACTCCCTAAAAAAATAAAGAAGAGATTCCTCTTCCATCCCGAGAGGAAAATAAGAAGGCCTTTAGCTTAGAGGAAGAAGTTGATTTTGGCAGAGACGGCTTTGCAGCCCATGGTGGAAAAGTACTTTCCCGGGACTGGAGCGTAGATCATGTCTCCCCCAACCGCCTCCACCACATCCTGCCGGCTGCAGCTGCCCTGCTGGCAGAGCTGGGAGCGAATGCAGTGCTCAACATGGCACCGGCTCAGCGGCAGGAAGGGGACGAAGCGGGTGATGAGATTCTGCTTTATGATGCTGGACTCAAACAAACCACCTGAAGAGAGAAAAAACTCACTTGAGTTTCCATCACTGGAACGTTAAACCATTTACTAAGACACGGAGAAACATTTAGAAATTCATTTCCACGCGTTAGGACTGAATCTTTAGCCGATCTCAGATTTCAGTTTGGTAGTTCAGCTGATGTGTGATCAGAGAAGTCAGAGACCGCAAGCAGATAAAAATGTTTTACGTGAGTCGACTTGACCCTGAAAACTCACCCCATCTTCATATTAAATGTCCTGATTAAATCAAATTCAATGCTTTGGTGTTTTTATTTAATGTCCCCTGACCTATGCTTCGTTAACTGGTCCTCTATTGGAACTTTTTTTCTTGGAAAAATAAAGTTTTCTGATTCTAATCAATAGAAGCAAGTAACTCTTACTTGTGTTGTTGTTAAACACTGCCTGTGCGATGGCTTCTTCTAGGTCGGCCAACCTAATATCCTCTCTTTCCCGCCCAGCCTGCCGGTTCTCCAGAGCCACCTTGTTAATCACGTCCTCTCCAGAGGTGCTGGAAGAAAAACACACAAAACAACTACTAGCATCCACAACTTCACAATACTGACACAATGTATGACCATGTCTGTGTTTGATAAGAACCTTAATTGTATGAACCATACATATATATATATATATATACACATACACACACATGTGTATATATATATATATATACATACAGATATATATATATACACACACACGCATATATATACACACATATATATATATATACACATATATATATATGCACATATATATATATATATGCACATATATATATATATATATATACACATATATATATATATACACATATATATATATATACACATATATACAGGACTGTCTCAGAAAATTAGAATATTGTGATAAAGTTCTTTATTTCCTGTAATGCAATTAAAAAAC
>JBAMHW010000012.1:31204195-31229061 GCA_037177495.1 Rhadinocentrus ornatus | reverse complement strand
GTCCAGCAAGATTACATAGATTCCATGATTCAAAGTAAATAAATAACAGTAAATAAATAAATAAAAGAATCAGACTAACAAGAGGAGTCTTATACTTATAAGCCTCACCTTGGCAAGGCAAATTTGTTTGGCACAATTCAGCAACCAGACTACCATTTTGCTTACTATGATGCTGGACAAGACAGGTTAAAAAAAAAGAAGAAATAAAAAAAAAACTTTTAATGGGATATTGGCCAGCTCCAGTTATGGTGATGCAGAAGACAAAGCTCTGCATATGCTATCTTCCCTTGCTGTGAGCCCACAACAGAAGTAAGCCATTGAGAGAGCCACAGTTGGGCAAACTAACAATGCCTTATGGTAATGATACATACACAGATAGTCTCCGTTGATTTCAAGTGTACTAAAAGTCAGCAGTGACTAGCTCTATCTTCAATTGCTGATTTAAGTGCTGTGAGGTTACCTGTCATGTTTCTTCATAACAGGATGGTGTATCGTAAGAAGAGACTCATAGCCAGCAACTTTGGTTTTGTGTTGGCAGCAATGAAGAGGAACTCTTACCCTCCTTCGTCATTCAAAACGCTGCTTGGTCAGTACAATCTCAATCAAGGCGGTCATGTAAGTAATTTTAATCTGTCGGTGCTGTTTTAAGACACATCCTTTAGTCCTGTTCTGGGTTTTTAAAAGCTACAACTTTAGCTACTGAAATAACAAATTATATGGTAAATGGTCTGTACTTATATAGCGCTTTACAGTATACATCACATTCACGCACTGATGGCGGAAGCTGCCATGCAAGGAGCTCACCACGTCCCATCAGGAGCAATTAGGGGTTCGGTGTCTTGCCCAAGGACACCTCGACATGAACTGGACTTGGCTGAGGATCGAACCGGCAACCCTCGGGTTACAAGACGACCGCTCTACCTTGCCGAATATAAATATATATATATTTTTATTTATTTTTTTTCTTTACCCACATCTTTTCATCAATCTCTGCCCTGATCAAAACTTAAATTTTTGTTTAAATTACAGATTTTATCCCTTTAAGAGCTGTATAGATACCCAAGGGTTAATTGTTAAATCAACCAAATATAAACAAAAAATTTGTAATAGAAAGGTTGGGCTCTTATTCCTTCTCTCCCTATGTAAAGCACATTGTGTGTGAAATTCCCTTTCTGCCCCCAGGCTTGTGATTAGGTAATTGTTTATGAGCCAAAGGTAAAAGAAAAATACATGATGGTGTGACCATCCAGGAGAATGGAGTATTCCTTTCTTGCTTCCTATCAGCGGCTTGCTTGGTGGCTCCCCAGATGGGATGTTGTCAGATGACTGCATCATTGCGGTAAAATGTCCCTGTGCAGCCAGAAAGAAGACCATAATTCAGGCAGCAGAGGCAAAGGACTTTTTTCTCAAACTGGATGAAGTCACTGGCTTACTGGACCTGAAACAGACCCACAACTACTGGCATATAAAGATCCAGCATGGACAAGCAACATTACTGTTCTAGAGACCTTTTATAAGGATCGTCTCCTGCCCCACATTTTATTTGATGTTAAATGAATTGACCCTGCATTCTTTACCCGTTCTACAGAATGATTTTCATTGTGAATGTTGAAGCCTTCCCAAAATATACTTGTTTGTAAGATATATTAACATCTGTGCATTTGTTCCAGTTAAACTGCTATTTTATGTGTTATGTTGTTTTATTTATTTTTAAAAAATAAGCAGTAACAAGAAGCAGCAAATGTAGTCCAAATAAATTGACTGGGAGCAACAGAGCCAGTGTGAAGTCTTGTTTTGTTTGCTAGTTCGGATATTCTGGTACTTCTCCCAATTATTCATTCAGTTAAAGGTGGATTAAATTTTTTTTGATAATATAATGTAACAGACAAACACAGACGTTACAGAAAATATCACATTTATTCTGAAACATTTCAGTTTGGGAAAATTAAGGAGAAAACAGTGTGAGATTGATTCCCTATTTAATAGTGTTCTTTTATATTCTTTTAAGTTGTTTTCAGTATAGTAATGGCTTAATGGCATAGGTTAAGAGGCAGCATCCAGAAATTGTCTGTTACAGGGTAAGAGAGTCTGTTCATGGCCACACACACTTTGGGACAGCTGCTTACACTCTGGTAGACTAAAAGAGAGTAAAGGTAAATATAGAACCAGTTTGAACCGGGTTTTGTAGGTGCGGCATAAGAGTATAAGAATGATAGTTTTAGGGAAATAGGATCAGACTCTTACTGATTTTCACAGTGCTTGCTTTCTGCTTAGTGGAGTCTCCAGATATATATATCTGCGGGATATTGCTCATGTAATCTCTTTGCTTCTAAATAAATTCTATTGAACTCCGAATTGGTCTCAAGTGGTATTTCTCCATCAACGGACTTGGGTGAATCAGGGCATTCCAACAATTTTGGGGGCGCGTCCGGGATGGAAACCTAACGGTGACAACAATATACACTAAAAGGAATCAACTGGCCTTGGTGCTCGTTTGTTATGCCATACAAACCGGCTGGCTACTGAGGGGAGATTGGGAAACTGTGTGAGGGATTAAAACTAAAAAAATTTAAAGGTTTTTGAGGTTAGAAAATCTCCCTGGATTCTTCTGGTAAATCAAAAGGTTTTGGAGGTTAAAAAATCTCCCTGGATTTCTCAGGTAAAATAGTGTAAGTAATTAGGTTAAAAAAAATAAAAGGTTTGTGTGTTAGAAAACACTCGGTCTAGGTTTGGCAACCCCACCAGCGCTCGACAGGGAGCTGGCTATGCTGGGTTTGAATCCCAGGAAATTGAGACACCCTGAATTCTGCTAAATTATAGGGTTTTGGAGGTTAGAAAATCTCCCTGGATTATTTTGGTAAATTAACAGGTTTTGGAGATTAGAAAATCTCCCCGGATTCTTCCGGTAAATTAAAAGGTTTTGGAGATTAGAAAATCTCCCCGGATTCTTCTGGTAAATTAAAAGGTTTTGGAGATTAGAAAATCTCCCCGGATTCTTCCGGTAAATTAAAAGGTTTTGGAGGTTAGAAAATATCCCCGGATTTCGTCCAGTAAATTAAAAGGTTTGTGTGTTAGAAAACACTCGGTCTAGGTTTGGCAACCCCACCAGCGCTCGACAGGGAGCTGGCTACGCTGGGTTTGAGTCCCGGGAAATTGAGACACCCCGAATTCTGTTAAAATTTAAAAATGGGTGAAGCAACAGGTGAAGATTACTCAAAATGTTCACTGGATAAATGGTGGAAACCTGTCAAAGTTTAGTTAAATAATTTGAGAATGTCATGAGCAGGGAAAGCTGAGAGAGAGACAAGAGAGAAAACAGAAAACGGAAAAATAAAAGAGATACTGCAGTGGGAATAAGCACCTAAATAAATAATGCTAATAATAATAAAAAAAAACAAATGCACTATAAGCATATAAATATATATAAGAATAAGATAAAAAGGAGATAATAAAAATAAATAGAAAAATAAACAGAGAAGTGTGAGGATGTGTGTGTGACTGGGGACCTTCTCACATTCCAAAGCAGTGGACAGAATAAACACTTTTCTGGTGTTAAAGGTGTTAAAATAGGTTGTGAGAAATCTCATGAAGAATTAAAATAGGCACCTGTGTCAGTAAAGCTAAAGTAGAAAGATTTATGTATTTATGTATGACAAGAATCCAGCTAATGTAAAATAATCTGATCTGTCTGAGGAAATTTTGCTCCACTCCAGAATGCTTAATACACACACAAGGACACACTTTCTGAAGTAAAGTAAAGAAAAAAACAAACAAAAAAAACATAAGACCAAGTTTCTCTAAAAACTTGACACTTTGCTTTTTGCTCACACACACATATATGCATCTGAAGATTTATTTTTAGCACTACCAAATCTCTGGAAGAAAGTACTTGCAACTTTTCTCAGACACTTACACACTCTGTAGGATAAATATTAACCTCCTCCCTCTGTCCCCGTCTCTGTCTGAGACACCCTGTCTTTAAGCTCCTCGCTGGCTGCACTCGACTAAGCTCTTCCGGTAGGAGAGTCAGCAGAGACCCACCGATTAAAAAAATAAATCAATACATTTTTAATCTATCACCACAATCTCTTATGAACTGAGACTGATACCCACCACTACCTGCTCCACCAGATGCTCTATATGATTCAAGAGAAGAAACAAGGACATTTGATCTCCAGCGATTACCACCAGAGTTCCTTTACTCTGAGTTAAAAAAAAAAACGGAAACCAGATGTTTGATGGACGTGTTTCCGTCTGCTTTGAACGGTAGAACACCATTCTCCTGGACGCTCCTGATCATGCATTTCTTTCAGAGGGCAAGACCAAAGCTCAATGACAAACCGGGACAAGAAACAAAGTGTGTTAGCCCTACAGCAAGCTCCGTGGTGGCAGTGGCCGCTGGTCTCTGCAGGGGTGGTAAGGTGGGTGCTGGGGGCCTGAGGTTGGAAAACCATCTAGTTCTACTGACCAGAGAAAACATCCACGTGGGGAAAGAGGGCGATTTGCCACTGACTGATCCACGGCAGAGCTGACTCAGAGATGGAAGCAGTCATGTGACCGGTCGACACGATGATGGTGAGACCATTCTGATTTCATACCACAAATAATTAATGATTTGATGCACAACCCTGTTAATACACTGAAGTTAAACAGATCTTACATCGTTATCCTAGACATTTCATACACATAAGACTAGTTCAGTTCCGTAAAAAGAGACATACATATTTGCATTTACACGTGCACGCTTCACTGCAATGAAGTATCTGTTTGCTACTGATCCACGTGATGTTTACTAACACGTTTACCTTGTGTTGTTTTCACAATTTATAAAGAGAACATGTTTATTGAGCTGGTGACAACAAACTTTTCCTCTGATATCCAACACTGATTGACTTTGGCAAAAAATAGATACATAAATACATAAAAACAAAATGGGAAATAATATTTTATTTGATCCCTTCGAAACATTATTATGGAGCCTCATTGACACTTGAATTTATATTTTCTCCAGATTGCCCCGTCTCGCTCCAGGATCGGATTAGATGGTATTTCTCTCATTTTTAGTGAGACTGAGTAAATCCTTTCCTGCCAGAGGTGTACTTATCCTTACGTGGGTTTATGTAAATACCAACGTCAGTTTTCCCTGTTTGGTTCTGTGTGTGATGCACGCTGCAACTCCCCTGATTTCCTGAAAACAGCACTAAAACAGCTCGTGTGTCTTTGGGTCCCGATTATTTTAATTTTGCTCACAATCAGTTTAAGTTAAGGTTTTGATAATCTTGGTTTCTGTAATTTAAAAGGCTGCATAATAACTTTGACCCGTGGTCTCATGTGTGAACCATAACGGGCCACAACTAGGGGCTATTTGCAGTCACATCCACATATAATGGAATGATTTTCTTTGGTCTATCATGGTTTTGATCTATCATGACTCATTGGTAAATTAAAATGGATAACATGGCTCTTTGAGATCAAGGTCTCAAACATGCAAGGCACATATAAAAGAAGACAAATACTCTTAAGAATAAACACTAAAGGTCTGATCTATATTTCAACCAAGCAAAATAAGGATCCAAAATATGTCTAGAAAGAAAGAAAAAAGAAAAAGAAAAACAAGGGGGGTGGATTAATAAATTATTTGCTTAGAGAAAAATAAGTCCCTGGAAACTTAAAGAAAATGGTTTTAACAAATGGTAAAAATTAAAGCAATTTAAAGGAGCTCCTCTTTTAACTACCATCAAATAACCAGATGGAAATTATTTTAAGTAAAAGAAATAAAACCTTAAACACTAATACAACAAACATACGTTTTTATGGATAAAATTGTTTTATGGTTGTTGTTATCCACAGTAACCTGGGAAACTGCGCTATAAAAAATTAATACAGAGAGGTACGGAGAAAAAATACAAACTATTGCATAATGATGTGATATCCAAGGATATTTTTAAACTGATTCCCTTATAAAAAAAAAAAAAAAAGAGAATACAAAAGGTATGTTGATTCATTTAATATAGACAAAATAACAGTTGTAGGCGATGTTAGGTGACTGAAGCTGGTGAGCGAAGTGACTGCCCAGAATTGTTTTTTTGTATAGCCAAATGATACCATTGTGGCAGACAGTGACAGGAAATTTATACTATTTCACAGAGAATGGGTGTTTGGAAATTTGTAAGACAAACACAAACTTCCAGTATCTTGTTGGCATGCTTTTCATACTGGTATGGGATGTAGGACAAAATGTGAAATGTTTTCAGGCACTGAATGGAACGCTCCACATGAACTCTTGCACTGGCAATAAGTCTGTTGTGGTTAACTTCATCCATTGTGAACTGTCCGTTGACAAGGAATGTTGGGATATTCAGTGAAACATCAGCAGGCAAAATGTCACGAATAGTATCAGCCATTACCATGTCACCTGCTTCTAGCTGTTGGAGTACTCCACAGTCTGCTGTTATTGCTTTGTCTGATGTGCTTCCACCATATAGGTCACTGGCAAAGGTGATAACTCCATTGGGTGCCACACCTTTCAGAGCCTTCAGCGTGGTACATCCTTTGTAATAACTATACAGATGACTTTGAGTGTCCATACTTTCTGTGCTGGAGACAGCCACTTCAGTGCAGTCTAGTACAATCAGACAATTGGGAAATGGTAGGAAGCAGTCTGGCAGGGAGGTTTGGTTCTTGAATCTGGAGGTACCAACATACAAAATGTTGTACAGGGCACTGGAAATGGTAATGGATAAGTTTGTGACAGTTAAATCTTGTAGAAAGGTCTAGGACACCACAATTCAGTCTGAGCTTCATCAAAGTCAAGAGCAACTGATCAATTAGCGGCATTTTCTGAACATTCCAGTCAACGTGATACCGGAGAACAAATTTAGAAAGAAGGGCCTCCAAAAAGAAGACTGTGACAGAAAATGGAAAGCCAGTGTAATAGTTGACTTTGTCAGGGTGGCAGGAGATTTGACTAAATGAAAATGTTTGTTTTTGTTTCTCCAATTCTTTCTTCAGTTTGTCATTTTCTTTTCTAAGCATCTCATTCTCGTTTTCTAGCACCAAAACACTTGAAGTACCAGGGGTATTTTGAGCAGTGTCAAGGTGACTTGGGCCAGGTTCAGCTGTTCCTTCATCCTCTACAGTCACAGGGAGCAATTTCTTTATGCATTTCGTTGGATGACTGGTGTGGTCAGGGAAAGCCTTTCTCCCATTCCAGGCAAACCGTGTCTGCCCGGCTGCTTTGCCATGTGGAAAATGCCATCCACAGCCCCTTGAGTTGTGGTTTGGGGTAAAATCTTTACGCCTAGAATAAAAATTTAAAAAGAACTAAGTGGCGATCAACATACAGAAGTGGTAAAATTAATTGGTTATCTAGGCTAACGTTTAGCCCAAATAATAGCTAAAAATGCTAGCTAGGTAAGGGTAGCTGCTGGCGCTAGCCTACACGTAAATGTACATTTCATGATTAAAGATCAAACTTACTGGGGGACCCAGAGCCATGACAGGGGGGGCACAGCAAGGCTAAATAAAACTTAAAGTTTTACACTGGACACATTTATGAAAGAAACAATGGGTAAACAATGATGAATCAAGAACAGAGATTTCAACTACTAAAAAAAACAAAAAAAAAACTGGTTTAAACAATGTCACACTAAAGCAGATGAGTTGATCATTCCTTCTGCCACTGGTTTTCACTGTAGTTACCAAAGAAGCAACCAATAAACTAAAGACTATTTCGTGGCACATTTCTTCGTACATCTCTTTTAAGCTTTGGGGTGCATGTGGTATGGGATCAGGGGGGCCTGACATTTTTGTTGTCAATGAAAAGAGGGCCCTACAAAAAGAGTTTGGGAACCACTGGTTTAACCCATTTCCTCTTCTCGTTTTCGTCCAGAGGAAAGCGGTAGTAACGTATTGTTTTATTGACATAATTTCTGTTATTACAACACAGGACACAGCACTGTACCATTATACTGCGATTTTGTTTGGACACGGTAGTGAAATTTTTGGCTACGATGACGTAGCCACTAGTCATCCCCATAGGCGTCTGTCCGTGCTTTAAGTTTAGCATGGACTTCACCGTTAACCCAGGGCTTCTGATTTGGAAATGTCCGCACAGTAATCTTCAGTACAACGTTATCGATGCTTTTCCCTATGTAACCAATGACCGTTTATGAGTTCATGTCAGTATCCTTAAACACACCCCACTTTGTCGTGCTGAAGCAGTTGCGCAGAGCCGAGTCTGATTGGACGAACCACTTGTCTGTGACACTTCAATTTCTGCCAAAAGGAGGGCAGCAGCAGAACCGAGACATCATCAGGTTTCTCAAAAGGAGAGCAAGGGAGGGCCTTAAATGTGTTTGTGTAAGGGGTGTAAACATGTTTGAGCGTGTTCTTGCCAAACGTAGAACAGCTGATGTGTTGGTTGTATTTCGTCAGGATTTTCCTCAGGTTGGTGCTGTTAAAATCTCCGGCTACAATAAACGCAGCCTCTGGCCATGAAGTCTCTGCCCTGTTGATAACTTCAAACAGTTCTTCCATGGCCTCGTTGGTATCAGCGTGTCGTGGAACATACACTACTGTCATAACAACCGCCTTGAACTCATGCGGAAGATAATAAGGCCGGCATCTAATCTTAAGGTGCTCCGGGTCTGGAGTACAGCCCGCAGAAATAATTCCCACATCTGAGCACCACCCTTGCTCTTTCCTGAATGTATAGTTCACTCCTGCGGATAAACGGAGAGTCCGTCGGGAACAATGGCATAGTCCGGAATCGAGGGGTCGAGCCAAGTTTCTGTTAAAGCAAAAATGTTAGATGTTAATCTCCCGTTGAAAAGCCATCCTGCTCCGAAGTTCATCCAGTTGTTGTCCAATGACTGAACATTTGCCAGAAGAATACTTGGTAGAGAATGCCGTTCCCCCGTTTCCTCAGCCAGACCAGGACTCAAGCTCTTTTCCTCTGTCGCCTCCACCACTCAGGTACAACAACAGGTAAGCACTGCCATTGAGATTCCCCATTGTAAGCTGGTGGCGGTGGTGGTGGCGATAAAAAAAAGTTAAAAAACTGATCTGATGCATACTAGTTTATCTCTATCATACTTTATGATAGGGCTCACTTTAGCAGGTTGCATAAGTAAGAAAATAATAAATAATAATAAGAGTAATTAAGGAATAAATAACGTTAGGTGAGAGAGCTTGAGACTCAGCAGCCAGCCGGCTTCAACGATTTACATACCATCTTCATAATTCAGCTCGTTGGCAATTGTTTGCCACACCTTGTCCTTGTGATCAATGTCACAGTAATTTTTTTCTTGCTTGTCAAATAAACATGAGCCCTGTGACACAAAGGCAATGAGTTGATACAAAGTTTGAATGAAGTAGTAGTGAAAAGTGACACATGCATAGCTCGCAACACCGGCTTTGATGACGCTGTCAATATGCCATCTCTGATTGGTCGATTGTGTATCTGTCAGATGGAAATATTAAAGGTGTCATCACCTGGTCTTTTTATGTATCCACTGTCCTCTTTAGTGTCTTTTAATATTTTTTTTGAAAATTTATTAAATAAAAAAAATCATACATATAGCTTGTTTTGACCTTTGCTCATAACACAACTTTGTCTCGTGAGAGTTCATGCAAGCTTTTGACTTATGTTATTGAGGTGCGTGCTGATTGGCCACAGGGAGACCAGATTCGGAAGGGGGAGCTGGCCCAGTGCATGCACAGTGCATCCTACTCCAAAACATCAACAGCTTAGTAATAGCGAGCGAACCAAACTGAGCAGCAGCTTATGGAATTCAGCCATTTAAGTTTGAACCAGACTCCCAAGCCTGAGAGTGAAGATACTGAGATAGTGGAAGAAGCACGTTTACAACAACATTCGGATCACGAGCACGATGTGGCGCTCATAGGGACCACCATTGATTGCTGGACAGCAAACAGAAAGGGCTTCATTGGTGTCACAGCCCAACTAAACCAAAGATTAGTAAATCAATAAAAAAAAAGCTTAAACCAAACAAACCAAAGATTAATAAATTAATAGCAAAAACCCAAACAAAATAAATCTCAAATTACCAAAACCCTAAAAAAAAAAATGCGTTGTGCAGACCATTAAACCAACCATATGGGAGCGTTTGAACTAAATAAAGCATATAAAACAACATTGAAACCAAGGAGAGCACAGTAGGGAGCAGGGCAATCTGCTTCACAGAGAGAACACAGAGTTAGCCAACTACCTGCTAGCCAGTTAACCAGATTATTATCTGCAACAGACTTAGTCATACCTGAGCAACGTAGCTTAATTTGAATGTCACCTCGTAAACACCAGGAGCACGCTCTAGTGTGGAAGAATAACACATTAGCCTGATGTATACAGCATACGCAACCTACAAGGTCATGCTAGCAGTTACCAATGACCTGTCTCCAACAACAGACCACGGCGACCAGTTTGTGGCGACACGCCGTAATGCCGCCAACATGCCCAAAAGGTAGAGACCGACTGTCTAGCGACCGCACCTGTTTATAGTCCTCCCGATGAGCCTAAGCAGAGAAGCGGAAGCGGAAGTATGACCTGCGATGCCTTCAAGGTTGTGCATCGGGTCGGAAAACACACAGCCATAATTACTTTGGGTTAAAATCGCCTGGTTACACTTTTGCTACTGTGAACTTAAATTTTCTGTGGGGTCAATATCGTAACTCTATGCCTTATTTCTTACCTGTCTGTCTGTCTAGAGTTCAACTTTAGAGACAAGATTGTGCGTACAGCAACAGATAGTGGGTCCAATTTTGGTGTTTGGATATCTTGAAAAGCACCCTTGAATGCTAATTAATAAATTATTTTATTATTAAGGAGAAGAGGATGGTGAATAGATCATGATGGAGGCTGTTGAAGCTGGCCCCTTGCTGGAGCAGGATGATGAATACCAACTGCCAAAGCACCATCGCTGTGCCTGTCATCTTATGAACCTGGTGGTTGATTAATTGAGTTTATGGATCCAAGAGATGACATGTACGCTTGGACACTTATTCTCAACACAGTCCTTTGATATCCACAGGTGGCAACAGTTGATGTCAAAGCAGCTGACCGGGTCTGAATAAAGATTTCCCACTCATTGTTTGCAAAGTGTCAGGTTCTCTGGAAGAAGAGCAGCAGATCCACCTCAGCTACAGAGATAATTGAAGAACACTGCAAACTCCAGCCTCTGAGGCCTTGTGAAACAAGGTACACATTGCATGTTGATGTGTTCAACCCTTTGAATCTGTTTTAAATGTAAAGCACTATACAAATATACTGTATCTTTTTTTTGTTGTTACAAGGTGGAATTCTCTTTTCTATGCTGTTAAAAAGGATTGTACCGACTGTGAAGGAACAAGGAGAAGCAGCCATTTTAGCGGTCTACGCCAAAATGAAGATTCCGATATAAGTTTACTTTTCAT
The DNA here is from genome assembly GCA_037177495.1 of Rhadinocentrus ornatus. NCBI lineage: Eukaryota > Metazoa > Chordata > Actinopteri > Atheriniformes > Melanotaeniidae > Rhadinocentrus > Rhadinocentrus ornatus. Next base: position 31,217,628 of record JBAMHW010000012.1, on the reverse strand, counting down.
TACCACCTAACTGTAGGGTTGGCTGGTGTAAGTAAACATGTAGGAGATAATCAACAAGAGCAGCTAACTTCTTTATTCACCATCTTTTCAAGCAATATATTCCTCCCTGCTGTTCTACCAACACTAAAGAAGGCGATAACCTGCAGTGCTAACTTATGGTGCTGCCTAGCGGCCTAACAGGAATAGAACTAGGTAATAATGCTATAATGCACTTGCAAAGAACACAACACCTGCCTTGCATAGTTTTGGGTGTAATGTTTGACTGCTTAGATACTGATGGTTTTGTGTATCTGTGTGTGTTTCTCAGTTTCAGTCCTGCCGAGATTGCTTTTCTCAGAATATGCAAAGACCATGAGTCCAGTTGCAAAGGCAGTTGTTGTTCTTCAGAGCGAGGCAAATGTGTAGATGGGGTGGCTTGTACCCACCATCACACGGCTCAAGTCCAAGCTCCAGAACCTTCAAACCACCTCCAAGTACTGTGGGCCATTGGTGGATGCTCCTAAACGTTGCTTTGGAGAGATGCTTGCTAATCCAGAGCTGATTGCTGCTGCCATTCTTGTCCCAAATATCAGAACACGCTGGACTACTGATTAAGGCATCCTTAAATGTGGTATGTGCTGCTTTCTTTTAGGGGTGTCCAGATACAACTTTTTTAGTTCCAATACGATACCAATATCACAGCCCTCAGTATTGATCAATACCGATATCAGTCTGATACGATAAATATATATAAAAATTATGTTTAATATTTTTAACACCCTAAAACTCATTTCCCTCACAACTATATGTACATTCAAACAAAGTGGATTGTAACTGGTGCAACCGACTGTTGCACCTGTTAAATTCCACTTATAACCTCACAACCCTTCCCTACCTCCTCCTCCACACCTCCATCCATAGTCCCTCGTTTCCTTGCCCTCCCTTGCTCTCAGTCCCTCCTTCCTCTGTCCAGACTCCTTATCTTGTATGCTAATTTTGTTTCTTTATTTGGTTTTGTATCCCACATAGACCTTGACTACAACAAAACCCACCTGAAGGAGCAGAGTAGTGCAGCCCAGTCAGGTGACTCTCAGTCATCAGCGGAGGAGGACTTCTTTTTGTCAATCAAGCAGACAGATCAACAGGAGGGTAACACCAAGCAATTAGAGTCCTACCTGGTCAGTCCAACTGATACAATGGACATCCCTAAAACATTTCCATCTGTATGCCACCTGTCTCTTAAGCTCAACACACCTCTACCTGCCTCAGCTGCCTGTGAGAGACTTTTTATCACAGCAGGAATGATTTTTAGATCCAAGAGGGCTAAGCTACTTTCTGCGAACTTGGAAAACCTGCTTCTCATGAAGCTCAACAAAAGGTTTTGTTTGATTTGTTTTGTCTATCATGCCTTTACATTAAACTTGCATAGAGGGATAGAGTGATGTAGTGTAGAGATGGAAAGGGGGGTCTAGTATGTGTTGTGTTGGTGTAAACATATGATGAGCAACTTATCTGAGGAGCACAAGAATTGTCTTTAATGTGAATTGTTTTTCATTGAGCTTGGCTGAATGCACGGTGTGCAACGTTTTCCTTTTTCCATTTTTAATTAATTTGGTAGGGAGATTGCAGTGTTTATTGTACCAGGAAATAGTTAGAGAAGCTTATTTTCATCTGTAGTTCCTGGGTGTGCCACTCACCATAACACACCTGTACAGTGTTAAACAATTGTTACCTGATGTGGTAATAAAAAAAGCGCTATTAAAAAGGTTATGAGCATGATTTGTGACACCATAGTTTAGAAGCTAATCCTTGTCCAAAATTCAATGTTCAGTGGTATGATGTGTTAACCTTAAATGTACAATACTAAAGGACTATATGATGAACTACATTAAGTAGCTTTTATGCTTTCAAAAACTGATCTTTGCCACAAGCGGAAAATAAGTATTGTCACGGCGTGAGTCGTACACCGCTCATAAAGCGGCTGTGCAAGCTTACGTGTGTCGGATTGCCCGGAGCTGCAGTCACCTTGGACATACCACAACTGTGGGGAACGTGGGTGTTTTGACATCCACACTTTTCATAAGGACTCAACGTTTTTTTTTACTTTTGCACAAATGTTGGTGCACCAATCCTGCACTACCCCCTCTCCTCCTCCTCCCTCTCCTGTCGCTTCTGCCTCATGACAGGACTGTTATGATCAGCTGATCATGTTCTTTTGTTGTTTGTTTATTTGTTTAGTTAACTAGCAGGATGTTGATACAAAACGGTAGCCTGATTAAATTTGAAAGCCATTTGTTTGCATTTATTTTATATTATTTTCATTATTAGTCCAGGTTTGCTGGTGACAGCTGTAAAAATCTGCCAGATGGATTAAGATCAGATATTTATGTCTTCTCTAAACCATTGGTGCTGTGCAGATGTTGGATAGGCAGGTTTACCTTTTGGGAGCCATGAATGCAGTGAAGGGAAGTTATGAACAGGTTCTGAAATACAAATCAGAGCAGAACCTTCTCTAACCAGCTGGTTGACAGGTAAAATAAAGGATTTATATGCAGGGGTGGGTCTAGAAAGGCGTTAATAAGCAGGCACTGACTAGGAAAAGGGAGGCACAAAGGATAATTTTTTTAAATATAATATTTTATGGCCTAGATTTTAGCAAATTATTAGCTGATTATTACAACTTAAGCAGTCATCGGATGTTAAATCTGGAAAAAAAACAGCAAACTATATTTTTCACTGTTGATGTAGAACATGTAGAAGTGCATCACTGCTGCTGCATTAATGGTGAGGATGTATAATTTTGTAAATGAGTAATGGTTAAACTTAATTGTCAGACACGTAACAATTCCAGCCTTTGTCAGACTTGATAGAAATCAAATCAGATGTATTGATCAGTGATAGATGTTCTTCCATCTGACGTCAGCTTGCATTCATTGCTTGCTTGACTGTACTGAGGCCTCTCAGAATAGAATAAATACTGTTTGCTGAACATTTAACCCAATTACTTTCATCTACATTTGTAACTCTAGATTTAGACTGAACTTTTAATGTGTTAAACCATGCAGCCATATCGTACCTGATGAGGCTACCAAGAACAGCAATATAAAAAATGAGCATGATTTCAGGTCAGACCCCAAACAGCCTGGGTCTGTGTAAGAAATAAAGCCTTTTCTCCTGTCTGCAGCACAAATAATTAACATGGGCACTCCAGCACAGGGTATATTCACTTTGTCAATGACTATTTATAAAACTTTATTTTGGATAATAAAAATATTACATGTGTGAGGACTATATTGTAGTCACATGGAGTTTTACCATTATTTTTATATATTGCTGTACCATAGCCACAAATCTGGCTTTACCTAAGGTCATTTTTGCTTGTAAGCATTTTAGAAAAAGAAATTGAAATGGGAAAAAGTCCTGAATTCAACAGGACGTTATTGTGGAAAAAAGTGTCTGTGATGTGTTTTGTGCAATAATATTGTGCTGAAAGTTTAGATCAATTACAGCGGTGCACATTGAGGAATGCCTAAAAATGTTCAGGCTCAAGATTTAATTTTTTTTGGCCATCACCCCTGACAAGGGGTGAAAGCAGTTTTAAATTCTTGCCTGTACTATTTCCAAAACCTTTCTCTCTCTCTCACTTCATGCATTTTAAAATAGCAAACTCAAAACTGAAACAAATAAAAACATTTTAATATTGTACTGTGGGTTACATGTAGCCTATGAAGTAGAGAAAAAAATGAATAAACATGGAGTACAAGTCTCTAAGAACAGCTCATGAAGCCACGAGCAAAAACTTTTATTTAAAATTACTATAGATGATAACTGGTAGATAAATTTCGTTGAAAGAGCCTTGAGGAAGAGAGGGAGATGCACGGTCAAAGCTCCGTCCAGTATGGACTAAAACAGCACGGGCGGTTCATGAACTACTTGGAATGAAGGCATTTTAAACACCAAAGTAGTTTTCAAAACTGCATGTTGCTAATGGATCTGACCCTGAATGCAGTCGTGACTGGTTCTGGCCTTCATAACAGGCAGCCACTCTCCCATTTTTCTGGTACTGCGCATCGCCAGTGAATCTTTTAGCGGTACACAGTATATATATATATATATATATATATATATATATAAAACTGAGGACCAAACTGTCACACTGACTATAAATTTTCCCAACATTTCACAAGTTGTCTCTGTAATGAGACTTCTATTAAATTTTTCCCCCGTACAGTCACAGTCCTGCTCAGCAGGGCATCACCTTCATCATTAGAAGAAGAACCAGCAAACTGTTGTCAGATGAGTGTCTGGGGGACAAGCTCTCCTGTTAGTCTGGAAATGGTTTTTACGATAGGCAAGCTGGGAAAGGTCAGGCCCTCATCAACCCCCCCGACTCCATCAAGCCAGGTGGAACACACGTGCATTCATTAGCGCCCTTTAATGATGAGCAGATGCAATAATGCCACCTCTGACTCTATCACTCTCCCACACAAAGAGCTGTGTGTGAGGAGGACATATACACACATATGTACTCTGAAAACACACACCAGGGAGCTTATGCTGATGTGTATTTGTAGTCTGACACTCACACGTCAACTGGCAGCGATTCATGTGACACACTATCTCACGTTAAAATAAATAGATCCTCACAATTGAAACACACATAACACACACACTGTGGGGTGGGATAAATGGAGGGACGGCATCTTTCACACCTCAGACCTGTGGGCCTCATTTGTCCAATTAAGATGAATGACTGATATCATAAATCATTCCCCTTATGTCAGACTATATTTATCTTGAAGGAAGTCAGTGCAGGAGAGCTGCAGGAGCCAGAAAAATGCCTCATCTGTGGATCTAGATTGAGTTGATTCTGCTGTCAACCTGTCATTAGGCAGCGTGTATCGTCAAACTGGTAAATCCAGCAGACTGTGTGTGAGAGTGTTTGTTCTTCATTTGATCAGGAGCAAACTGTTAATATAAGCACTTTAAACCTGGAAGATGTGTAATTGTGGAAGGAGGTGCAGCAGCATGAGGCAGGAGCAGAAGTGTCAAGTGGGTCTGTCAGAAAATAAAATATCATGCATGTCTGTCATGCGCACACACACACACACAAACCGTAGACCATAAACTTGGGTAAAATAAATAAAACATAAAAACAGAATAAAAAACACTAAATGAATAAGAAGTAATTAAACTGACAACATAATAAAATAAGCATCAGATAACAAATAAATATCAAAATACATTACATGATGCATTCACTTGCACTTGACCATCTGAGTTTTACCAGGTAAAGGTCAGTTACAAAAAAAAAACTGCATTAATGAAAAAATAAGTCATCCTCTTTGTCAGGATGGATCAGGGGACTGGTGGAGGCATGGCCTCAGTTACTCCCAAGTTACCTGTTAACTTCTGACATCTGAAGTTAACAGGTTAACTTCAGATGTCAGAGACTTGGACTCAGCCATTGCAAGAACAATTAACTTTCAAATCTCGTCAATGTATACTGAACTGTTTGCTGTGCTGTGTGCTACCATTAGCACATTAATGTTCCCGCATAGTGTGACCCAACACTGCCTGTGAACCTGAACTGGATTACATAGTATTGGCAGGGTTCAAATTACAGGGGAGCTAAGGGGAACTCGGCTCCTTTGAAAGGCAGAGGAGCTCCCCTAAAGAGGGAGCCCTAAAATAGTCCACTTTCAGCTAACAATAGTTACACTGTTGTTTTTTTTTTCTTTTCAATAATGTTCCTGATGTTTCTTTGTAAGACTATCATTAATTTATCAGTATTGTGTGTTTATTTATTTATTTAAATTAAATAAATCTTCTAAACGACACAGGCGATCTGTGTTTCCTTCAGGACCTTTTTTTTGTATGGATGCTGTGAGCTTCCATACAAAAAACATTTGGTATGGTTCCTTTTGTGGTTGTTAAAATAACTTTCTGTCCTTGTTTCTGATTAAAGATGCAGCGGCGTGGCTCGGCAAGGTAGAGCGGTCGTCTTGTAACCCGAGGGTTGCTGGTTTGATCCTCGGCCAAGTTGCTTTCATGTCGAGGTGTCCTTGGGCAAGACATTGAACCCCTAATTGCTCCTGATGGGTCGTGGTGAGCTCCTTGCATGGCAGCTATTGCCATGAGTGTGTAAATGGGATGTATGATGTAAAGTGCTTTGGATAAAAGCGCTATATAAATATAAAGTACAGTTTTGTTTTGTTTGGGTAATAATGATATTTTTGACTGTGCTACGTCCACTAATATATGCATGTATGTGACGTGCGAAGTTGCAGTGCACGCCCCAAAATAAGGTTCCCCCTAAAGCCCTGCTTGTATTTGTGCCCTGGTTATAGTAAAATGAATGAATGAATGAATGAATGAATGAATGAATGAATGAATGAATGAATGAATGAATGAATGAATGAATGAATGAATTGATTAATTAATAAATGGCCTGGCACTACAGGTTCCATAAAAGACTAATCAGAGGCCTGTTTTGTTCATGAAAAATACTTTGACTGCACTGTTACAGACATAAGTCATTTTTAATCAAATGTTTTTCTAACCCTGACTACTTTCTACCAGCAGGACTTGCTGTGATGCGACCATACCCTACTTGCCCATAAAAACTCACAAGACCCCAACCTTGTTACCTAATTGAGGCCTCAAGAAGGTGTAGTTTCAACTGTCATGTTGAGTTTACACTGGCAGCATAGGGCTGCAAACACCCCCTGTGCTGAACTAGCTGTAGCATCATAAAAGTACATTTTATATAACCAGTATATCTACCGTTCAATACATCCAGCTCTGCTGTGTGTGTGGAGTTTAAGAACAACTTCTCCTGCATCCTACCTCTACTCCTCAGTCTACATGGTCCTGATGAAAAAAAGTACAGCTGAAATGTCAGTGTGTTGTTCGCGCGTGTGTGTGTGTGTTTGACGTTTGGCATTTCAGAGAGAGATATCATTGCAGAGCAGGGTAAGAGGTGCTTAGTGCTGGTTCAGAGAGGGGGTGGGGCATGTGTTCAGTCTCACCCTGAGAGTGCTGGACTGTAGTTTCCTGACTCAAGTCTGGCCTTGCTGCCAGACAGTGCTGGTTGAGTTGCTGGAATGTAGGGTAGGAGTTCAAGTCCCGATGGCTCTGCTGGGTGTCTACTCCTAAGCTGCTGCCTTGATAAGCACTGTCACTTGTGCCCTCTTCGGCAGAATCTTCCCAACATGGAAATGCCAGTAGGGGGGTGAGGGCAGAGCTCAGCCCACTGCAGCCTCACCTTGATGTACCATGGGGCACCCATGCTTCTTATCAGCACCCATACACCTGCACAGCCAGTACAATAGGATGTGTGTGTGTAGGTAGTGGTTGGAGGGGAGGTGAACAAATGAACAGGGAAGGGAAGGTGCAGTATACCATCAGGCCTGATACTGGTTTGTTGAATTGTTGGATTTGAAGGAGCAGAAATAAAAAATAAAAAAAAGACAATCAGGTCAGAGTCTGATGTTTGTCACCACAGCACCTCTGACTTTTTTTCCAGTTGACCCAGGTTTATTCTAGGTGGTGGTGGCTTTGCAAAGATGCTGCAAGATAAGAGATCAGGCCAACAGCCCTCCATCAATGTCTTGCTTCATCTGCTGCTCTGTTTGTTTTTTCTTCTTGTCATGACTTCAAAAATGAGGGGAAGCTGTAGCAGAGCCTAATTATTTGGGCTGATGAGTTTTTGTACTTGTGGTGGCTGTCTGAGACTCATGCTTTTATGTTTTGTGCAGCCACAATGCTGCATCAAGGAGGATAAGTTGATCTATTTTGGATTTAAGTGGGTTTCTAAATGCATCCTTACATGAGTGTGTTTTTGTGTGCATGTATGAATTTAGGTGTATGTGTGGCTCCACACTTCTATTATTGTGTAAGCCAATGAGGAACTGATAAGCCTAGTGGAGCCAGACGGCAGACTCTTAAAGATGACTGCATTGATATAAAGGAGAGTTTGGTCTAAGGAGCCTCTCCTTCTCCAAACATTTAGAAAACACTGTGTGTTGTTTTTAATTTTGGCTCTAACAGTGAACTGTGTACAAAGCAGCATTTTTCTGAATAAACACTCAACTTCAAAATGGCAGGTAAGCAAATTACTCTCAACACTGCTGGGAAAGTAAATGAAGCTCAGGTTGAATCCTGCTCTGTGTGATTTTATCAGGATGCCATTTGTTGTCATAACCATCCCCGCACTGCATTTTTCTGCTCCAACTGGTCAGGGCAAACAAACACTTAATATTCTTTTATGGGGCCCTATGCAAAGTTAGATTTGGGGACACCTCAGCACCACTGGCACACAACCTTTACAAATGATTGATCATACATCACTGTAAATGTTCCACACCCTTTTATTTGCGTTTTGTGTGCTCAGATCATACTAGTGACACTTTGGCTAAGGTTTATCTAGGCGGAGATAAAAATTCTTTCTTACTGTGTTAAAGGGGAATTAATTATCTTAATTCTGACACTTTTGTAGTAATCTCACATCGCGGCTTTTGACTATTAAGACCAAGTTTATACATATTAATAACCTTAAAGTAAGTAATAATTAATTTATTCTGGGCATGTTATTTAGAACTGGAGGGAGAAAAATAAACCTCATGATGAAGAGGCTAAAATAGTATAAAACTAGGTTTTGTGTGTAATTTAATTTTTATTTAAATCATTCAATGAGCAATTAGTGTTTTTTCATAAATATTTATTTATTTATTTATTTATTTATTTATTTATTTATTTATTTATTTATTTATTTATTTATTAAAACCAAGATGCCTTGCCATTTCAAGCACAGGTGGGAGCCCCAAGCATCCGCTTAATTTGCTTTTGCCTTTGGCCAGCTCTGCAACTGGTATCACCTGGAAATGCACATCTTTTAATCTAAATCTCCATGTTGGGAGAAGAGCTCAAAGTGCAGGACAGTCAGTGCAGAAATGAGGGGGGGTCAGTAAGCTTACAGCAATGATCTCAGTGCTCGGTGAGATGAATCCTTCATGAAAGAACTCTGCGCAACTGCGGCTTTGAAAAAATCCGACTACAAAAAGAGGTTAACATCTAATTGATTTCATGTTGTCAGAGTGCATGGATTCTGTCTCTGCCTCTGCAGCCTATCTGCACACAAGTGTGTGTTTGTGTGGCATCCCTCGCTTCCATCCTTTCTGTCTGTTTTTGAACTTGGAGATGAAGCCATCTGCACTGCTCTCTGGAGACACCGGGCTCCCCCGTCTCTCTTCTATTTTCTGCTCCTGCTGTAATGGGAAAATTGCTCTGTCTTTCCGCTCTAGTTGGGATTGGCAGCATTGATAAGCACTGCGGGGACAATTAGAGGTAGGAGCTCTTATTGAGAGGCTTTCAAACACTGCTGAGATGTCATTGGTGGCTGATGCCCCATGGGACATAGCATGTGGCTGAAAATGATTCCCTCCTCCATGAGGTAAAGTCAACTTCTTGGGTGCAGCAATAACCTTCCATAAAATATTGTCTTTTCATTGCTGTAATTGCATTAAGTTACCTTCAGCATGCACTCAGACAATAAACTGCAGCAGCTGGTCTGACTCCTCCATGTTCCTTTTCATGTAGATCTCTTGTGGTGCTGGTTGCACACAATGAGGACAAGAGGTTTTTTTTTTCTCCATCCCCCAAGTCTGGTCTTTGTTTGGAAGTATATGATGAGCTTGTCATTATTATCTCAGCAGGCTCTAAGCAGCAGAGCTTTACTTTACTGTTCTTCCTGTTCCAGAGATGGGGATAAATAAGGAAAATATCTAGCTGTGATGCAGTCCCTCAGCTAATTATTGTTAAAAGGTCTGATTTGGCTTGGAGGAAGTAAGGCAGTGAGAGACGGGAGCTCATATTCAGGCAAAATATGAAGGTGTAGAAGAGGCTGGGGGCATTGTTTATGAGCTAAGTGAAGTAGACCATCACAGAGAGAGTCAAGCAAAGGCCAAGTTAGTGATGGAGGGAACGATTAGAAGAGAGTGAGGGGGAGTTAAAGGGGCGGGAGAGCAAGGGCAACATTCCTATGTAGGACTTGATCCCACTTTTCAGTAACAGAACACTCTTGTCTCTGCATGTTGCCCATATCCAGTTAGAAGAGTATCCAATGTTTTGCTTTTTTTGTTTTCCAATTTAGTGGTAAAGCTGGAAGTGCATTCCCACATCTGCTACTTGTGTTCAAAGCACCAAGTCTCCAGTTTCCTCACACATCCAGGGTCAAGCAAGTATTAAAAGGATCAAAAGTCCAGTGAGGACGCTGCCACCTTTCTGTTGAGCTCAGATAAAGTTGTAATACTAACAATACTTGGTGGGTCTGTGGAGCTCTGTTCACACACACTAATTGTCCATAAATGAGCCCATCTGGTTTGACTTGATGTTGGGTTTAGGAAGCAGGGTAGAAACTCCTACATCACCCTGCTCAGCCCCACAGCCCTGCTAACCACCAAGACCACCAAAGCCGAACTCATAATATGAAACCTGAACTACAATTCTCTTCAGCAATAAATAAAAACACAGTAGGTATGGTTTACTCCCAAGCCTTTCTCTAATGGCTACATTATAAGTGAACCCTCAACTAAGACCTTCATTAAGAAGTGTTACTCACGTGAGTCACTGAAGAGTCAAAAATGAGTCACTGAAGTGAACCGTCGGTAGAAATGGAAAAGTTTTATTGTCCAACAGCAGAGCGCAATGGCACGATGATGGTGCTGTTGAAAGGCTCAAGGGAGGATTTCTCTGGGTGGATTACAAAAATACTCCCATTAATAAATATAGTCTTGTTTGTCAAAAGGTAGAAAATTCTAGAGTTATTTTTGTTTAATTGTCAAAAATACTTCCTCATCCATCCTCATCCATCAGCTGGTTCTTTAAGATCACTCTGTGAATGTCTGGGATCTGAAAGGGTTTTCACACACAGATAGTTCTGGTTCTGGCTCTGTTCTCAGGTCTCAGAGCCTCTGTGCTTTCTGGTGAACTGATTTGTATTCACACCAATTTAACCAGAACCAAAGTGGGAGGACTTTGCTCTGCACAAGTAAAACATAAACATCTTGGAGATGTGGTCATGAAAGTCGATGGTTAAGTCGTCAGGCTCCATTATAACCACGACCAATATTTAAAAATATATTCAGACGGCTGAGTAAATTTAATAACATATTAGAATGTCAACAAAACTTCACATGAATCATTTTCCAAAATTTAAATGGTTTGCCACACAACAAAAACTATGCAGCAACATTCAGTATTTACTTCATACAAATGATTCCAGTGTTTAAACGACCTCAGTTAGCCGATCTGGACTTTATCTTCATTGGGTGGTCTGTAATCACCTACCGTCTTCTTCTGTGGAAGACCAGGTGGGGACAGTAGGCTTTGGTTGTAGCTGCTGTGGTGGTCCACATCCACTTCTGTCCAAGTATTCTTTCTTCACTTTCTGAATCTGAATTCTGAATTCTTGATTATTTGGTCTGGTGTTTTGTTTAGTTTTTTCTTCTTCCTATTTAAAGAAACACAGTGTGTAATACAACACCTATGTAAACATTGACAGGCAGGTTCAAACACTGGCACCATATAGCTGCATGGCTGGTATGAACGCCCTATGAGAAAACCAGATCTTCTGAAACGACATTGCCTGGCAGCTTGTGTAGCTCTAAACCTGCATTCATTGACAGATGAACATTAATCACAACTTCCTAACTCTTGTGCTCTCCTCACATTTGGCTAAATTGATTTAATTGCATTTGTATTTTCCAGTGTCGCCTCTAGCTCCACGGCCCACTTCTTCAGCGTCGCCTCCAGCGCCCAGTAACTGTCATGGTCTGTGTGGTTTTGGTGGGTTCATTGTCTTGTCTGGTTTCCTGTTTTATTTCAGCCTTCCTTCCCTGGTGTGCTGCATTCTGTTTAATTTTGCTTTCACCTGGTTTTAATTGTTAGTACACTCCACCAGCATCTTGTTAGTTGTGGTCTAGTCATCTACCCCTTAGTTTAAGCCAGTGTTTGTCAGATCATTCGTCGTAGTTCCCTGGTGTTTGTCCAAAGGTCTGTTCCTAGAATTAAACCTTCGTTTTTCAGTCCGTCTGCTTCCTGTCTCTGAGTACTGCATTTGGGTCCACTTCTTCCTCGACCCATGACAGATTGAGGCAGTTATTCAGATATCCAAACTGGCATTTAAAGGGTTGAAATCCAATAAATGATAGAAAGGTTTTTTTAAACAGGATGAAAGTTTTTTAAATGATTTATGGAATAAAAGTTTTTTTTTTTAATTTTGATGTATGACGATTTTATATCAGTTTTTGTATAAAACCCCAGAGGGTGCCAAATTCTTGAATAAAAGACATCTGAGTTATTGCAAAAATTATGGCACTGCTGCAACACAGCCGAAATAGATCACCAACCAAAAATAAAAAGCGGAGAAAAATGGATAAATGTCACGAGTAGGGCATAGGGACTAAATGTGTGCTACCTTTTCAAATAGGACACTTGGATTAGCGGATTCTGACATAAAGTTCAATAACAGCAGTTTTCCAAAATCTGTCTGAGCCCATGTGTCGATTGCCAGATTCTGAATTTTCTCCCCAGTGCTTAGCCATCTGTGATGAAGGTCAGGGAAAATTGCAGCGTAAAGTTAGTAATAAACAGCTGCTTGTGGATACAAAACATTCAAATTACTATGTAGAAAAGGTTAATAATTTCCCAATTATTTTTTTATTAATTTATTACAAGTGATTAGATTTTGGGGGTGATCTAGATCATAGCCTGAATTCAGAATATTTTTTAAAGGATTCTTTACTATAGGGATAGATGGATAATGTTGCCATTAGAGCTTCTAACTCAAAAATAATGGCCACAATCATGTGCAAAACAAAACAAAAAAAAAACAACAAAAAAAAAACAATAGCTTGATAGAGCGCAGTACGCTTCTAGTTTAAAATGTAAACTAGATTTCCTAAGAATTTATTCAAAATCCACACATAACTCTTGACCTTGACCTTCACCTCGGTGGAGATATTAAAACAGGATGCTAAGGTTTTAAATTTTCATAAAACCAAATTTTAATGCCAATAGAACATAATCAACATTTTAGATGTTGAAACTGTGAAATTTTTGCTTTTTCATGGAGAATACTAGCTCTTTTTTTTATTTAATGGCAGCACCACATTTGTAAATTTTACCATCTACAGTGTAAAATATATTAAAAGATTCAGAAAATCAGGATGAATTTCTGTGCTCATGGAACAATGATGAGCATATTTTCCATAAAATGTATTTTTCTCCAATAGGTCACAAAAACATCTACATACCGTACAGGCTATGTTCTTACAATAAACTCATCATGTTATACGGTGATACGTTTCATGTTTATACAATAAACTCATCATGTTATACGGTGATACGTTTCATGTTTATACAATAAACTCATCATGTTATACGGTGATACG
>JBAMHW010000012.1:31194013-31204095 GCA_037177495.1 Rhadinocentrus ornatus | reverse complement strand
ACGGTGATACGTTTCATGTTTATACAATAAACTCATCATGTTATACGGTGATACGTTTCATGTTTATACAATAAACTTATCACGTTAGAACGTGATACGTTTCGTGTTTTTACAATAAACTTATCACGTTAGAACGTGATACGTTTCACGTTTTTACAATAAACTATCACGTTAATATGGAAAGCTATTTTAGCCAACAGTGCATACAAATGCGCCTTCTGAGCGTGTTCTTGACGCGTTCTGAGCGGGTTTACGACCCGCTCACAACCCGCTCAGAACGCGCTCAGAACGCGCTCAGAACGCTTTAATCTAGAAAACGTGTTAATTCATGGTGAATCTTTGGTGAATCGCTGCCATTGGCTGAGGACTCTGGGTTAAGCCATTTCACTGACAATTGTGGGGGCAGGTTGCAGACTGCTGAGCGTTTTTTTTCTTTAAAAAATTTCAGACAGCACCTGAAAGTAGCAATTTAATTCTGAATTCTGAAGTCTGAATTGGTAATCAAGTAAAACCTAGTTCACTTACGGACAAAGTTTCTTGAGCCAATGTTTCACTCCTCAACAGATGTGCTGCAACAAGAAATACTGAAGTAGTAAACAAGACACACAAAGTTTCTACCACATAATAACTAAATATGTAGCTGCATCAGATCCTAGCAGACTTGGATAAAGAAGGCTGGTGTGGCTTTTAAAGGAGTCATCACCTGGAAATTGTACTTTTGCAAGTTAAAACAGGTGTATTGGTGCTGGACTGAAGTGTTAACTTCCCTGAAAGCCTTTCTTTTGAAGACGGTTGAGTTTTTCTTTCTGGGCCCTTTGTTCGCAGCAGATCCGCCAACAAGGGGAAACTCTCGCAAACGTGTGATTTTATATGGTCCCTCGGATTTTGTCATCACAGGAATAAGCCAGCCCCTCTTTGCGTTGAATGATACGATATAATGATTTTTTTTTTATAAGTGAGGTGAAGTGCTCTGCCACGTAAACTTTTGTAAACATTTTGTTGTAAACATGCTTCTGCCACCATCTTGGTATCTTCACTCTCAGGCTCGGAGTCTGGTTCAAACATAAATGGCTGAATTCCATAAGCTGCAGGTTTGCTCACCATCACAAAGCTGTTGATGTTTTGGGCCCGCCCCCCTTCTGACTCTGGCCTCCCTGCAGCCAATCAGCATGCACCTCATTAACATTAGTCAACAGCTTGCATGAACTCTCACGAGACAAAGTTGTGTTATGAGCAAAGGGTCAGAACAACACTATGTTAGATTTTTTTTATTTTTTTATTTTTATTAAGTTTTCAAAAAATATATTTAAAGACACTTAGAGTACAGTGGATACATTAAAAGACCAGGTGATGATACCTTTAACTTGTTTAGACTGTTGCTTACTTTTGATAATTTTAATAATACTTTTCTACACCTTTTTAATTATGTGTTCACATGATTTTAATTGTTTTTGCACTGTTCTTATTTCTCTTTATATCTTTTTCTATTATGTAAACTACATTGAATTGCTTTAATGTATGAAATGCACTAAATAAACTCGCCTTGCATAAGGGAAACAAGCCCAATCCACACAAATACCACCATCAGATTGGTCTGCAGTCTGACTGGTCAAGAGCTCCTTTTGGTGAAATGAGGGGGATGTAAACAACATTAGGCAGGTGGTTATAATACTATGGTTAATTGGTGTCTGTACAAAAACCACAAAAGTAATCTAATAAAAAATATCAATCACAGCTTTAGACTAAATGATGTGATGCCTTAACTGCATATTTCCATGAATTTATATTCTGTACTGTCTGAAACAACAATAAAGTTTCATTTCCAAAGTCACAAACTCCATTAACCTTTGCTTAGTTTGAATTCAAATAATGGTAAATTTGACTGGTTCCACTCTGTGGGGTCCAGACCTGTTGGCACCACTTCATCACCTTTAGCCTCGGATCAATCCCAGCACATCCCATCGGCTCTGTTTGCACAGCTTGCCTCCCAGTGCTCATACTAATACAATACATTACCTCAAAGCAAAACAAGCTGCCGCAATCTGTCATAATGTGAAGTGGATGCAGCTGAATCATCACATAGGTGAACCTGCTGGATCTGTGATGCTCAGGACTGGATTTGAGGTAATGTTAAAGTCTGAGTCTCTAATTTAGCAGTCTGATACATAAACTGTCTGGGTGGTCAAAGCTGGACACAGTTTTGTAATGTTTGTGATATTATGCTGCCAGCTCTCTAAAGCTAATTTGGGTTACATTTCCTCCAGTCTTCACACAATATGTAGTTTCTGGCTGCTCAGCTGCTATAAGCTTTGTGATCATTTTATTGAAAACATCTGAATTTGTGTGATGAAAATAAAACTTAAATTGGTAATAAATTGTGTTTCATTTCTCACATCATGATACAAGTGAAAATGTCAGAGGCTTGAAGTGACTAGGTTTATCCAAATTCTGCTCATTTTCTTGAGCAGGAGGTACAGACTCTATCAAATTATGCTTATCCAAAAAATAATTAAGGAAGATATTTTAGTACACTTCTGCCTTCCTTTCCTGGCGTTTGAACTCCTCATCTTGCTATTCTATAATTTCAGGGAGGCAGGAAGAGCAGTCTGATCCCACTTCTTTGAATATCTCCCATCTCCATGTTGCCAAGCCTCACTGTTGGCTCTCTGGCAGCTATTGTCTCCCTCCCGACGTCTCAACCGTCCCTTACACATATGGAATTAATCTTACGCAGTTGCAGAAAGAACACACACTGGAGACATGTTGCTCTGAACTTGCTGCGCTGCACTCACTTTGCTGCTGGAGAAGAGGAGCTGCCATCTTCTTTTATTGAACAGCCCCGGGAACAATCACTGAACAGGAAACACAGGAACATCACTTGCATACACAGATCGTCTATTAGTGACAGACATCTCACTCTAACACCCCCACTCGATGATGTCCCTTATCGCAACCAAAACATTTATATACCAAACATGTACGAAATAAACTCTTCTTTATGGCTCTTGTGGTAGACTTTGTGAACACGTCTGCCACCATGTTTTCAGCAGGACAGTATACCAGAAAAATGTCACCCTATGAAATGGTACTTCATATGCATGTGCTTGCTTCTCTGATGAGTTTCAGGATTCCTTGCCAGGCAGTGTTACTGACAGTGTGATGGTGTGGGGTGACATCTTCCTCACTGGAAAACAAGGCTTGCAACTATTTGCAGGAAATTTCTATACAGAGAGATGGAGATGAGATTCTGCAACCAGTTGTGATCCCATAATTCCACAGTCTGGACCAAATGCTTATCTGCCAGGATGACAACACTGCCCCCACAGAGCAGGTTTATTAGAGGATGGAGGACTTGTAGTCCTGACCTCAACACCATTGAACAGTTGTGGGATCAGCTTGGGCTACTGTTGAGTGACCAACACAACCACATTGGCTGACTGGTGACAGATGCTGGTAAAAGAATGGGATGCCATCCCACAGCAGTGTGTGACCAAGCTGGTGACCAGCATTAAAAGATACCAGGCTGTAGTGGCTGTGTATGGTTCTTCCATTGGTAGTTGAGTTACCAATATGTCTTGTTTCTTTAGACTTCAATAAATCACACCAAACCAGAGTCAACAAAAGAATCAGTTGTCATTGGCAGAGAACTGGTAGGTTTTTCATGGGCACAACCCACATACTCAACTCTGCTGCTCATCCCACAAATGCTTTAGAAATGTGGCTCCATTTAAAAGGGAAATAAACATGTTCCAACAGTATAAGATTTATTACCAAAAAGCATTGTTAACAAAGAATAAACCAATCAGTCACTATTTCACTTTGATTTGTGTTGGGTTCTTAACAGCAGCCAATTCTTAGTCTATCTCGTGTTGGGTTGGAACAGAAAGATGCTTTTTACTGCACATTTTAGCAGAGTCCAGATGACAGCATTACAACGTGTACCTCAACCACTCTGCTCTCTTTATGTCTAGATGCATACTAACTTTTCAACACTGTTGTGTTACTGTGATGGCTTAAGCCTCACAATGGTAACGTTTGTCACATTTTTTCATTATATATTTATTTGCAGATAAATATTAAACAGTATTTGTATTCATGTTTTACCTTGTATTGATAGTTTGGAGTGCACACTTGGGCATTGAAAGGTTATGTGCTTTAACATGTTTATCTTGTTTTGAGTTACAGTTGTGGGGCAAGCTTCAAGTTTCAAGTTTAGTTAGTTTGGAGCCTTTGTCGAGTTATTGTCGTCCATTTTGTTTTCCCCTGTGTGTGTTATTTGGTTAGGCTGAACCACTATAAGTTACCCTCGTTGTGTTAGGTCAGTTTTTTCCTCAGTTGAATTTGATTTCTTTAAGTTACACTTTTGAGTATTGTTAAATTTAGCTGCCCTCTTTTATTGGCCGGCTAATTTATTCATTCTTTTAGATTTTTGTATTAATTTTGGGTCAATAAAAACCCAGTTTTTGAAATTACTTTCTGTGTCCTCGTTGTTTTACTGCTTGGTCCCTGACAGTTACAATCTTTCTTACTTGCAAAGTTTAAGCCAGGGATAGCACCCTGCAAGTACCGGGGGAGAAAGCAAATGCTCACTTAATGTAGGAATGAGAAAAAAGGACCAGGCAAGTAAGTGGCAACAACAAAGTGTGTCAGGCATTAAAGAGCAAAAGTGAATAAAGACTGTTTGTGTTTATTTTGATAAGGAACGCAGTGCTGAGGAATGTTTCCAGTGATACATAACTTCCAGACTCAGAAAAGTAGATTCTTAATCTCATTATCTCTGAAGCAGCTATGCAGGTGGAGAAAGTGAGATAGAAACAACGCTGCTGAGTGTGTGACTTCATAAATCTGTGTGTTTGAGAGGGAGGAGAAGAGAGAATAAGCAAGAGGGGCACAGATACGCACCCTCGCTTCCTCCCACCCTTGGGTGCTCTAATTGAGTGGAAGCTTTTGTTATATAAACAAGAAGCACACCTCAAGTTGAAAATTAAATAGTTGGAGAGCAGGCAGCATGCATTTGAAAGTGATATATTTTCCAGTGGGTGAATACTGGTGTCAAAGGGGTGCTGATGAAGAGGTGGTTATTGGCATGGAGAGCCTGCTCTGTGCACCAAAGCCGATCCCCAACTTGCTTCTCCTTCACAACAACTGAGCACAAAGGCCTCTGTTAAAGCTCTATTTCTGAATGCTCCGCCTGGATCCTGCTGCCACTGACAGTTTCAATAGGCTGTTAAAGTAGTAATCTCCAAGTTCCTTGTTATTCTCCATCTTTAGTTTGTCTACATGTTTGGTGCTAAGCGCTCATTACTGCAGTTTTTGCTCACTTCCCAGAGATCAGTCAGCGAGTCTTGTTGTCAGACGTAATTTTTTTTCATGGATTTCTGAAGTCAGAGTTTCTCTAAGTGGCACGATTTCTGTCTTCAGCTGTGTGGCTATTGTTGCTCATGTTAGTTTGAATTTCAGACAGCAGAAAGCTGGAGAAAGTTGGAGTGGTGTATTTCATTAGAAAATCAAAATTTGTTCTTTGTTTTAAACCCCAGAAAGGCCTGGAAAAACAGACCACATCTTACCAATCACTTATTCATAGGCTGCTCACCTTCTCTTCTTTGAGACACTGTGTTCATATCTCTGGACCTAGGTTCCTCTCTTATATGATTGTGTGGTAATGTTACCCAACCCTCTATTCAGACCATAGACTGTATTAAAAGATGGACGGAGCCTCCGTGACGTCACCCGTAAGCTTCTGAAGAGCAAAAGTGAAGCATGTTGGGCGTTCTTACCATCGCCATCTTTGCAGCGTCATGCCAGCCTTCACTCCTGGAAAATATAAAAATTGGCAAAATGGCAGAGCTGAGAGGGAGGCTGTGAGCGTGGGGGTGGATGATTCACGTCTATCAAACTCCGAGCTGCCTGTAGTTAAGAGCTAACTGAGCCAACTCTGGTATAACATGAGCTAACCGGCTAACGGAGGTAAGCGGGCTAAAGCTAAGGTGCACTGTTAGCTGGCTAAAAACCGAGTTTGTGCTACACTCTCTCTTCTTGCCGTGAATTTTGAATACATGGCAATCAAAAAGACATGCCCCTAATTATACCGAATTTCAAGATTAAATAATATCCAAATGGATGAGTTAGAAAAAAATCCACACCCTTCACAGTTGTCATGAAGGTAAACTTAACCTATTAATCCTAAAATGGACGGTGGTGTGGTGGTTAGCACCGCAGCCTCATAGCAAGAGGTCGAGCCTTGGCTGGGGGAGGTTCAAATGTGGGGGGCTGGTGGCCTTTCTGTGTGGAGTTTGCATGTTCTCCCCATGTATGCATGGGTTCTCTCCGGGTTCTCCGGCTCCCACTGTCCAAAGACATGCATGTTTGGTTAATTGGTGACTCTAAATTATCCCTAGGAATGAGTGTGTCGGTTGTTTGTCCCCATCTATGTTGGCCCTGTGATGGACTGGTGACCTGTCCAGGGTGTACCCTACCTCTCACCTGAAACAATGCTGGGATAGGCTCCAGCTTACCCCGCAACCCGTAATGGAATAAGCGGTACAGATAATGAATGACGGACTGGCTTTAAACATGTTTATTTCTGCTGTGAAGTTGGTTTTTTTTAACATGGGAGTCTATGGGGATTGACTCGGTTTTGGAGCCAGCCCCTAGCCGATGAGGGGTGAACTGGAATTCCGCATAGGCTTCACATTTCACCACCGGAGGTTGCCGCTTGACTCAGACCCAGAGGTGCGGTTTCCAGTGGGCCCGCCCATTTACAAATCAGGCCATCACGCGTTTTTTTTTAAATATATAAACATACATTTAATATATAAGCATACATTCTAAATCATCAGAATCAGTTCATAGATCATAGTTCACGGACATACTTCAAGATATTTGCAAGTTGTGTGTGTTTGTGTGTTTAATCTACGTGTGTATAAATTCACCAAATCTACTGATAACTTAAAGAACATATTGTGTTCTTCACATAATGTGGTGCAAAGTCATTAACCAGCGTCAATGAAGTAGTAGCCTAGTAGACTGATACCTTTGCACAATGGACATAAGAAAGTGGTCCAACAATAACATGAAGAAAGTAACATGTGTCAGGTGTCAGGCTGCAAGAATCAACCACTTCCAGAGTTTTGGATGATGCAATGTGATAAGACAAAGAACGATAGCAACTGCTGCAGCAACCACAGGTGCATGTGTCCCACCTTCTCCTTACGTCTGGAGGTATTGTCTGCAGCTCCGATTTCTTCTTACAAATTGTAGTAAATCACAATTACATGTTTAGTATGTCCAGTTTTTGACTGCTGCAGATGTTTCCTGATGTTTTATAGAGTTGAAGTTGCACAAAATGAACCAGGCTCAGTTTGGTTGAGCTCTAGCTGCCTTTCTCTAGATGAACTTAACTTGCTCAGGTTAGTAACTGAGTGTTCCTCTTTGACTGGGATGTAGATGTTTGTTTAGTGGCCTGAGTTTGCTGAAAACATTTGTGTTGTGCTGGGTGTTGGTTCTGTTTTTTGTACAATTTGATCCACGGATGTAAACCTCATAATATCGCTGTTTAGGTTTGTTGATGAACTGATCTCGGCCTCAGACAGTCTGTTATTTAATTATAGAGTTATTTATTGGTTGAAATTAATAGATTGACTTTGTTATTCATACATGAAAAGTTCACTTTCTGTTAAATCTGTCATGATGCAGCTAATACCAGCTGGACTGAATTTTAATTTTAAGACTTTGTTTTTATCCCATAGTAGAGGAAAATACCTCTTTTTAATTGTTTTCTATACCTAATCTGCTTCAACATGGGCCAGATATTGAATTATTGATCTGGAATTTATCCTCTTAGAAATTCAAAATTCACTTAATAAATGGTGCCCGCCCACACAGATCAATTGCATGATCAATTACTATGCGCTGGTGCCCTGACTGCCTATACTTAGTATTTCATCTTCTGGATAATGGCTAGGGCTTCTGCTTTTCAGAATTTAACAGTTTGCTTTGCCCTCTACCTTGGTGTCAGGGACCAAGCAATAAATAAAGTAACGAGGACACAAAAAGTAATTTCAAAACTGGGTTGTTATTGACCCAAAATTAATATGAAAATCCAAAAGAATGAGTTGACAAAAGAACTAGCTGACCTATAAACAACAGGATTAAAAATTGTAACTTAAATAATTCCAACTTAAGGGGAAACTTGAGGAAAACTCAGTGACACATGAGGGTAACTTATATGGTGGTTGGGCCAATCCAAATAACAGACACACAGGGGGAAACAAAATGGCTTACAATAACTAGACAAAGGCTTTGTGCGAATGCGCACCCTACTCCCTACATAGTGCCCTATATAGGAGTCACACCATTTTGTAGGGGTGCCTGAATGTCCAGAGAGAACAAAGTAGGGCACTCAAAATTACCCACAATGCATCTTGAAAAGTAGTGAGCATCAATGGTCACTAGACGGGTCAATATAGACCACAATGCATTTTGGGCATAAGCTCAACATGGCGCAGGGATGCGAAAAACCATTTTTTATTGAATAGATATGCAACAAAGAATAAACTACAACATAAGGAATAAAAATACTAACATTTATACACATTTTAGATTGGATTTTGAATGACTTCTAAACACGCGCTGTGGTTGCCGTGGGGACGGCTGGTAGTCGCATGGTCTGCGGCGAGGGAAAAATAGGCAGCTTCGTGTCGGAATCGCCAAGAAAATGAGTTCACTATGTAGTGTGCTGTAGTGCAGCCCTATGTAGTGAACGAGGGGTTAGGGAGTAGGGTGGACATTCGGACACAGCCAAAGACTCAAAACTAACTAAACTTGAAAACCCTCCCATGATCCAGTGGTGCATGGTAGAGCCTGATGAGATTTAAGGCTCCTCAGCCCATCTTTTCTCAACCAGGGAAGGAAACTTGCACCTACGTAAACATGAAAATGAATAAATAATGTTTTATATTTGTCTGTAAAGAAATTTATTGTGTGAAACATGTGTCAAACATTACCATAATGGGGCTTGAGCCATCAGACTCCAGTTACAACAACACTAATGAAAAGCTCAAACTGAAGAAGCCAATTAAATCCTTTGCTACTGCAGGTCATAGCCAGTTGAGCCTCAGCACACTGAATGCTAACAAGGACACAAATGAAATCTTATCTGCTAACTACAACTACCACCCAGGGCACAGGCATTACTGTGTATCCTGCAGTATTCTGGAGACATTTTCTGATAAGCACAATTTTTGAGATAACCAGGTTAGTTAAAAATTTGCAGCTGGACTATAGATGTCAATACCACAAAATTGGATCGAGACCATGTTGTTGCTTTCAGTTTCACAGCCTCCATGTCAAATGTTAAGAATAACTTGTGTAAATAAAGACTAAGTGAACTGTGCCCACTCTTGCAGCCCTGAGAGCAGCACCCTTACTGAGAATTGGAGTGAATTCACACCAGGATGCTAATGTAGCGCATCGTCAGACTTATTTAGGGTTCTGAAGTTCTGTGCTGCTTGAACACAAGTGTGTGGATGAGGAAAAGGTTTGACAAAGCACAGCGTGATAACAATGTCCTCACGTAATGTCTCATAAATTGGTGGAAGGGAAATCTTCTTGAACAATATTACATCAAGGGCAAATGGTACCTGAAGTCCAACTTGTGTACAAATTGTTGGAAAACCTTCTCTCTCCACATCGGCATTATGTATTTAGCCACACAATAAGTTACAGCATTGGTATGACCTTTTCTTGTTTGTGTCATGCACAATAAAAAACCCAATAAAGATCAGATAATATAATTTTAATATTTGCCTACTGATCTATTATAAATGTATTTTCTGTATGACTCCAATCATTTTTACCACTATCTTAAGTAAAATCATTTAATCCATGCATTACTGATCAAATATAAGGCAGAAACCCAAGATAAGGCAGTAGCGAGAATGGAAGTTGGACATGCATGCAAAGACTTCAAACAGATGTAAATTTTCTTAAAAAAAATAGATGGGAATTTGGAGGGGGGGGGGGGGGGGGGGGGGGGGGGGGGGGGGGGGGGGGGGGGGGGGGGGGGGGGGGGGGGGGGGGGG
>JBAMHW010000012.1:31153728-31177726 GCA_037177495.1 Rhadinocentrus ornatus | reverse complement strand
ATATACAAATATACAATAAAATAAATATTTACAAGTTGAAAGTGTAATGTATAATGCAGTATAATGTAATGTAATGTAATGTCATATGTAACACAATTGATTTAGTGGGTTAAAAGAGCAACGTGCAATTTAGTGTGATACTGTAACACTATTAGTCTGGAAATCTGAAGCCCATCAGGTCATACCCACAAGGGTAACATCTGATGGCAAAATACCCGTCTGATGTTGTTAGTGTGAGCATATTTGGTGTTCCAGAATCCAATTTTTGATGGAATAAATGCAGGACACAATGTCCATGATGCTTGGATTGAGCTGAAGAAAGATAGAAATATGATTTTAAAGGCCTGTGTGGTTCTTCCTGTTCTAAAGAGTGTTTAGAAGGACCTCAGTACTGGAAAAAGTTCCTTTCTCTATTATAGGTATCAGATCTGCATGCTGATGTACTTTCCTTTTTTTCTTTCCAAGTTTACGTTTGACCTGTTATCATATCTGTGTAACAGCTGACTCCTGAAACATTTAGATATCTATTTACATTTTATTATCTTTGTGTCATCGTCAGGTCAACATATGTCTGATTAAGATGGAGATGGTTTAACATAAACATTACTTCTAAAGTCAAAGTTTTCACTCATTGTGATAGTATGCTAATGTTAGCAGTTACTAAAGATTGTTGCTAATACAAAAAAATTCTGATAAATAAGAACTTTTGTCCTCCAGATTTAAACATTATACTGTATAATATAAGCTGGAAGCTGAGTTGTTGTTTTTTTCTCTTACTTTTCTCTTATCCTCATATTACTGCCCGGATAAGACGGCTATACATCATAACAGGGTAAAGACAGTTAGTGTTTCTTAAATGCAGACTCAGTAACTATTTTCATTGATCTCAGACTCTTTTGTTTCTCTGCAGTTTGTTGCTTGTGTGCTGTACCTGTTCAATTATTCATTGGTCTTTTTCTTTGCAGTGGAGGAAGTGTTGGTACTGAGTTTGCAGGAATAGTTCGAATCAAGTCTGCTGGAATTTAATTTGTGAAAAATCCTCTCAGTGCATTTATGATATATATATTTTTTGTTTGTTTGTTTGGTTTAAATTAAACTAGAACATGTCATTTCATGTTAGCCTTTAACTTGAAATTATTTTACTTGACAATATTCTTAATGTTGATTCCGTTTAAACTGGCTTAGCAATTGATAATCTTACATCTATCTAACTATAGAATTATTATCATTATTAGTCAGAATCTCATTTTCAAAAAGGTTACATTTTGCAAAATGTAATTAAAAACAGAATGCAATGATCTGCAAATCACATAAACTAATATTTTATTCCTATTCAAATATTAACAACATATTAGATTTCATTGACAATATTAGCTCATTTTAAAATTAATGGCAGATAACACATCTATAAAAAGTTGGCTGAAAAACGGTTTGTCCCAATTAAACAACCAGAATGGCATTGGACCACTGAGATAATTAGCAACGGGTCAGGAGTGAAGGTAAACAGGAGCCGTTTGGGTTACTGGCTTACAAAACAATAACCCAAACGGCTCCTGTTTGCCTTCACTCCATAATCCAGAGCTACACTCCAACTCCACATTTACGCTCTGCCAGTGAAAGACGCCTAGTGCTCCCACCCCAACGCAGCCCCAAATCTGTAGCTAGACTCTTTTACTGTGTTGTTCCCCGGTGGTGGAACGATCTACCACACTCCGTCCGATCTGAGTCTTTATCCACTTTTAGGAGCGAACTAAAGACTCATTTGTCTAAGGAGCATTTCCGCACTTAGCTTAGCTTTTCTACTTGTCGGAATGAGTTAGAAAGATTGGTCCAGCTCTTTGGCTCAACTCAGTACTGAATATGCTGCAAGATGATTGTGTGATGAAATCGCCATCTTGTATTTAAACATACAAGAAAAAAACAAAGAAAAAAACACCTGCGTCTAGCACTACATGACAGCACCTGGGTCCAACTGGACTCACAGCAGTCTGACTACTACTTAATTATGATGTCCCACCCTGTTTGAATTCTTGCTTGTGTTGTTCTTACTCTCAGATGCAAGTCGCTCTGGATAAAAGCGTCTGCCAAATGACTGTAGAATAGAAAAGTATCGAATAAGACTGAGTCTAAAATGAGCATTTCAGAGACCGATTCTCTCAGATGTAAAGATGAACAGAAAGCTCAGCATTTACAGTGTATAATATCTTCAAAAGAGTCAGAGAATTAGGAGGAATTTTATATGAGCTTTGGTCCATAGAGGATAGCAGTGTTTCTGGATTTAGTTCACATCTGGCCTGTGCATAATAGAGCTTTTTTAGAATTGGCATTGTTTGCTTGTTGATGAATTTGCACTCTATATCTTTTAATAGGAAGCAAATTGGGACCTGCATTTTCTTTCTGAAGCACGTTGAGCACCATTTTGTATTAAAAGCTCCTATTTAAATGGATATTTCCTTGACAATATCCCTACTCACATAGATTACTAGCTATAATGAGGCACTTCCGGTACTTGCAGTACAGCACATAGAGTGCCTTTGTGAAATCTGCTTCTCATGATTCAGCATCTCTCAGGATCCTGCAGCAATCAGCTTTCAGCCTCCAGCAGCCAGATCAATGTGACAGATGCAGTAGAGTTAGATTCACCAGTGAGGCTCTTGGTAATATTGCTTGTGAAAACATATAGTTTGACCATTAACATTGACGAAACAAGAGTTGAGACTTATAAGCACTGTCCTATTGGTTGTCATTATTTAGTTGTGATGTCATCGTGTCTTTGGCCATTGCCTTGATTTTAACATGACTAGTCTCTTGATCCATAGGAAAGCTGCTTTACATATTGCTGTAGCTATTCCTTCTGTCTTGAAAAATAGACACAAACTGGAAGATGAAGCGTCAGGTATCATAGCAGACAATTATACAGTTGCAGAAGCACGCATGAACAACTTTGAGTGTCAAGTCTGCACACTCACAACTAACTGTTAGGTGTAAGGTTTTATGCAGCGGTCCTCAAAGGCTGGATGATTTGATGTGACTACAGTGCTTTCCACACATTACTGGAGGAAACTTAGCACCACAAAAACTGGGGGGGTATTTTCCTATCTTTAATCAAGAGCGTAATTTTTTGAGTTGAGAGCAAGATTTCTGGTTTTCACGCTCAAATACCATCTTGCTCTCTCTGAAAACTCTGCTCTCACACTCAGAAAGTCCCCTCTTGCTTTCAAATATACTGTTCTTGTTTTCAGTCATCATTTATTTTATCTTGTATTCTATTGGCTGGAGGAGGTTTGACAGACAGCTCTTTCAGCAGCCCATGAGAGAGGACAAAATATCCAAGAGCAGACATTTTGAGGGCAGAGAATGTGTCTGAATGCGAGGGAACAAGACCAAGTCTGAGAGCAGAGTTTTGAACCAGAAACCAGAAATCTTGCTCTCAAAGCAAACAATTACGTTCACCACCAGCTCCTTTTATATTTGTACAGTCAAGTAGACAAAATAAAGCCCTCTACTTGCAACATATTGACTGCAATATTCTCACTAGTTTGAACAATGTCTGTATGATTACATAAGCACATAAAAATCCCACTTTAATGCATTTTGGAGACAAAACTGCAGCACTGGGCAATGCTCTGTTCCGTGTTGTGGGAAGTGGGTTATTGGGGTAGACAGGTGTTAGATGGAACAGCTGGCCTCATGTCTGCTGAGATAAGGACTGATTAACTCTGATATCAAGTTACTGATTTCCCACAGCAGCAGAATTCAGCCAGTCTCACACAATGTTCCTGGCCACAGCCTTTTCAGGCCATTCACAAAGACATAGGACCCCAGTAAATGTATGAAGACAGTCTGTGTTTGTTTGGCTGCAGGTTACACCCTGGCTTTGTAAAACATTTTGAAATACAAAGGCTCTGCTGGGAAAGAAGCACAATAAATAACTGTCAAGAGATTTATAGGTTAGGGTTTAGACCACTGATAGCTGATTACTGAAACAGTCTTAAGAATGAGGTGCAATTTTCCAAGATGCGAGACTCTTAACAAAAAACCTACACTGGTGTGCAGGCTGGTAAAGAGAAGCCCTTTGTGATGTGGTCATGCCATCCTAGTGTGTGCTTTCAAACTGCATGCCGGCACTGTGGAGTAAGATGTGTGATGTGTAAACAACTAACACCAGTTTTAATGTTTAGTGCAGTGTTTTCAGTTGTACTGACAGCTTAGCTGGGCAGAGAGATGGGATAATTGTCAGGTGAAAGAGTGGCCAACTTCCAGTGGATGGTTTGATCCCAAGCTCCACCTAGGAGTCCTTGGGAAAGACACTGAATCCATGATCCATAATCCATGATGAGGTTAAAAGGTTAAAGGGTTTTAATGAGGTTAAAGGCTCTAAGTGAAGGTCAGTGAAATGAAAGAGCTTCAAACTGGTTGAGTGAGAGGAGCTACAGTAGCAAAAACAAAAGCTATTTATTCGGGAAATATAATGAATTTTTTCTTCCATTTACCTGGAAAGTAAAATGTTATTGAGAATGAGAACCAACCCAAGTTGATTTCCAGCTGAGACAAAAGGATGTTCTTACTCACTAAAACAGCGATACGTTATCAATACCAGTTGATAAAAGGCATTAAGCTGCATTTTGCATAAACAAAAACCAACTGGTGTTGTAGATCGTTGAAAAGCCAGATTACTCAGTCTCACAATGAGGTAAACCTTGTGAAGATCATGTGTTTCTGGAATGAACACAGCTAAATGCGTTGGTAGTGGCAACAAAATAACATGTCAACAAGGTAAAATACAACACCATCTGGTATTATGAAAGAGGAGAAACAACCAAACGCAATTTTTCTTACTTTTGTGCAAAATTTGTAGAGGTTGTCTCATTTCATGAGGCATTAAGAGACTGAGTCTGATGTCCCTGCACTTTCACCTAAATTAGATGTAATATTGAAGTTATTTTCAAATGACTGCAACCTGTTCTCGTCACATTTCTTTTGGCTGGCGTTCTTTTCCAGGGTGTACCCAGAGTCTCGCCTAGATGCTGCTAGCATAGGCTTTTTTATTATTTTCCCCCATGTGTAATGTGTCTTTAAGAGTGCTGTTCTTGTTGGCTGCTCCCCAAGGAGTTGAGTCAGGAGGTCAATATGATGCAAACACAGTCTGACATCATGGCAAGCATGTTTCTGGAGGAAGTACCTCTGACCACCCTGTTAAAACTGGATATCATGTTGCAAAAATACAAACGTGTCATAAACCAACACATAATCTTGGGACGAAATCTGTCTGTCTCCCATAACCTTTACTTTTAAGTTTAGATCAGTTGTAGTTAATACAGCGAGCCAGTAGCTCCCTGCTTTGGTCCAGATTAAGACCTCTCTAGACTAGCTTGTTGTTGGTTACAGTCTTGACTTTTATCATTTCTACAGTATTATTATAACATGTCTATTTTTCAGAAAAGTCAAGAACCCACATTTTTATTCTGTCGGGCCTTAATTCATGTTCTTTTTTCTTTTTACTCAGTTGTAGTTTTAGAACAGCCAATTGAATTTTGTTGTACCCATCAGGTCATAAGTATATACTGTAAGTACGGAACATTTACCAAGTACGGACCATATTACTTTTATAGAGTCTATGGTGCCATATTTGGTAATGTTACAGACTGAAGAGAGAAAATCTGAACATACTCATGTACAGGTACTCATGTACAGGTGCTCATACAAAGATAAAACCACAACAGACAGGGATAAACCCATCTGCTCTTTATTGGCTCAGGCTATTATTCTTTTGCTCTTTTTTGTGCTTCAAAGAATGGATTTGTGGAAAAATAAAACACAAAGAAAGCACAAAGCAATGTGGTTTCCCTAGGATGTGGATGAGGTGGAGCCAGTTACCTGAAAAGAGAGAGAGAGAAGAAGAAGCCATATTTCTAAGAGCTTGCAGCAATAAGAGGAACTCTGTTGGCCAGACACAAGAGAGACGAGACTGACAAGTCAGGGGAATACTTTGCATTTCATACATAGATGTGATCATACACTTAATGTAATCCAGCTTCTTGTATCTGAGCTGCTGCAGCTGAATGAAACACACTAGTCTGTCTTCAACTTTGTTCATCAATCTCAGATAACTTTGTAAAAGAAAAATAAATTAGTTTGTGAGAATGTTATTATAGTTCCTGCTATCTGAACTTTAAGAAAAGAAAAAATGCTTCAAACCCCTTCAAAATGAAATGAAATGAAAGGAACTAGAAACCACTGTTAGATTATTTGTTTTGTGCTGCTCCTTCAACTCATCAGAGCAAAACCTCTGCAGTGTGTTAGGCTGCCATCTAGCGACGAAGAAAAATACAGCAAGAATGGAAATTTCAGTGTCTTTTCTGCAGTGAGACAAAAAAAACTGTTTACAGCCATCTTGTTCTGTAGTAAAGGAAAAATAAAACTTCACAAGTTCATATCCTGTTCTGCCAATGCTGATTTTTAATCTTTCAGTTTTCAGATCTTCCTGCTTTCTTGTTTGACTGGTTCACTTTTATTGAAGTGAGAAATTTAATATGAAGTGAGGAACTAATTTTCAACCACCTGAAATTTTAACATTACAAAATCAAAATGAAACAAAGAAAAACAACAACAACAACATCAAGAAGAAGGAACACGAGAAGCTGAAAAAATACCAAAACTGAGAACGCAAGTTAAAGTACAAGAACAACCATTTGTGGAAAAAGAGTTTTCTAAAGCAAGATTTTTTTAAAATACATGTTTAATACATAACCATCACATTCTGCCTGATAACTACATATGGACTTTCCTTGAGTTAGAAAGTTACTGACTCTTGATTAATGTCAGTAAATGTGATGGAAGTTTCCCTCTTGGCCTTCAAAAAGCAAAACCAAAAAACTCAACCGCACAGGATCGTTGTGTATGAAGACCTCTGAGCTTCTCAGCATGTCATGCAACCAAAGAAACAGCAGCCATGACGAAGATCAAACGCGGTCATGTCGAGGTGTCCTTGAGCAAGACACCGAACCCCAAATTGCTCCTGATGGGTCGTGGTTAGCGCCTTGCATGGCAGTTTCTGCCATCAGTGTGTGAATGTGTGTGTGAATGGGTGAATGTGATGTATAATTATAGGTGCTTTGGGTATTGTTTCAGGTACAGTAAAGCGCTATATAGATACAGACCATTTACCATTTAGACTCCGCACATGCAAGATGTCCTCATTTCAATACGAGATAGATTCGTAAGAAGAAGCTATTCTTGTTGTGGTGAGGAAGTTTCATACAGAACAACAGTGGGGGACTAAAGATCACAGTGGTTCTCTTGGAAATTAGTGAGAAACAACATGTGTTTAAACTTCCCTCTCATGGTGGAAGATCCTGTTTTCAGCTCCTCACTTCTGTGTGCAAATACATTTTAACTCTGTCTAATGAACAGCTGGATGTTGCAGGCAGTTGTGGCCTCAGTGCAACATTAGTTCAAGTGCTGATTTTCCTTCTAGCTTTTATTCACATAAATTGTTCTGCGAGTTTAAAAAAAAAAATAAAAACACTTAAAATTTAAAAAAAAAAGTTGCAGCCTTTCTCAGAAGGGTTTCTGTCTTACAGGTTGTTTATTCTATAAGTGAAACTTTCTAGCATATCTAACAAACCCTTATTAAATTACATTTTTAACTCCACTCCCAGATGATGTTTCATGAGACAAAAATGACATGTGTTTATGTGTTGGAAAATTTGATAACTGTGTGTGTGATGGTTGAGGAAGGACTGAACTTTCAGCCTTCTTGCTGTACAGCAACAATTGAAACCACCATAACTGCAACCCTTTCCTCCTCCCTTTAAAAATAAATATTAGCTAAATTATTAACTAAAATAAAAAGCAGCCTTTCAGATTAAGCGGAACATATTTTTTCTATTCTGAACCAGCTTGAAAGATTGTGTTCATTACGTTAGCTTAGCTTTAGCACCTTTACAATAAGGTACAACCTGTAGGGATGGTGCTTCTGCAGAAAGCAGAGAAAATGAATCATAGTCCCCTGAAATATTTTCCTGTTGGTATTCATTCTTCTTCTGGATGACTGCACATTCCTACAGCTATTAGGAAAAAACAACAGATATACGTATAGTGTAGTTTATGAATGAAATTCTAGACTGCTCATTCCAGTGTCGTCTCCTTCCCATGACCATACCACCGGAATTAAATCATTACTATTCGAGAAGAAGCATAAGCGTAAGCAATCCAGCCTTAGTGCTGCGTGTAAGGGCCCGGACATCTGGAACGAGCTTGACAGCTCTATAAACGAACCATCTTCTATGAATATATTTAAAAAACATCTTAAGCAAAGTCTATTATCACTTTATGATAAGAACTAACCACATGTGGATGATGTGCAGATTTCATCTGGTCTGAATGTCCCAGATTCTGAGGATATAGCATCACCACTGACACCACTGTCACTACTTGGTATTATCAACACTTTAAATGCTGAGGTTGAAATAATGGGCAGGAAATTAGAATGTTTTATCCTGAAGTCTTCATTTGGCTCTTTGGCGAAATGTTAACAACAGCAAAACAATACAAAAATATTTAGCTGATGCTGCTGCTTTAGATCAGGTGTATCCTTGTTTCTCTTCTCTTCACAGACCATCGTTCTGCTGCTATGATGCTGGACAGGACAAGGAAAAAAATTAAATAATAAATAATAATAACAAAGTGCATATATGTACACTTTATTACTGTTTACATCAGAATTAATGTGTTGTAAAAGATGTCCACCAGGGGGCAGAAAACAAGTATCATGTTCAACAGGGTTTTAACTTTACAGTCTTTAACGTAATGTGTGCAGTCTCTGAAACCGAATGTATGAAACCTTTTTTACACGGTTTTAAATCGGTTAATTGATTAAACAGAAATGCTCTTCCTTTTGTTGCTTGGTTTATTTAAGAAAAAATACGTTGTACACAGAATCTTAACTTTTTGGAACTAGGGTTGCATTGGTTATAATGGAATTGCTTTAACATTCCTAAGTTATCTTCAGCTGCAGGTGTGATGTATGAAACGACCGCTCAGTCCTGTCATGGACAAAACCACAAATATTTTGGAGAGCCAATGCTATAAAAAGACAATTAGGTATGGTAAATTGTAATGGACTTATGTACTTATATAGCAGTTTTCCAGTCAGCTTGACCACTCAAACCGCTTCACACATTCACCCATTCACTCACTCACACACACATCGGGAGGCAACGTGCGGTTAAGTGTCTTGCCCAAGGACACTTCGACATGTAGTCAGGGAAAGCCTGGAATCGATCCACCAACCGTTGGAAGACGACTGCTCTTCGTCCTGAGGAAATGATTTGTGATAAAATAAAGCCTTAGTGAACGACCGTGTGTCATGATCTCTGGTTCTGTTTTTGGTTGTGGATTTTTGTCTTTAGTTGCTTATGTTATTATTATGTTATGTTGTTGTTACTGACTCAAGATCCCTCACATGTTGTATTCTGTACCGGTTACTTTGCCCACAGCAAGGAGACCGGTTCACTTTCATATTTTTCTGTTCTAGGCTTCCATCTTAAACTTAAAGAGTCATAGCTGTTACTGCCTACGGTCACAAAGTTCTATCCTGTTTGATATTCCACACATGAAGACAGAAACTGGTAAAAAGGCTTCTAGTTACTCTGCCCCTGCCTCTTGAACTGTCTGAAGAAAGACCTAAAGCTGACTCAGTTCCTTAATACTCAGGTTTTAGAGTCGTTCATGTACGTGTTTCTAGATGGCACTGTACACCGTTTTTGAAGGTGAAAGTTCTTTGATTTATCTTGAAATTTTAAATGTTCTGTATTTTATGATATCTCGTGTTTTTATTTGTGATGTATGTTTTTATCCGTCTGTAAACGACCGACAAAAGAGATGCAAATGCAAAGTGTGACTTTTCCCTGGTTTAACAAAGGTAAAAAAAAACACTGGGAAGATAATCTCCGAGGTCCATGAACACAAGGAGCATGGAAATTAAACCTTATTATTGAGGAGCACTTCTTAATTTATTTTATCTTTTTAGGAGTTTCCTCTGAGAATATGGATAGGGTTTAGAGAGGTTAGAGTGTAACACTATTGTTTAGTGTTACAAGTGCACATCTCCTCCTCAAAAACCTTAAAAACAACAACAGTTGACCAAAGTGATGTACATGAAGAATATAAAACATTAGCACAAATCACAATAATTCCCATACAACCAACCCATGATGTGTTGAAGAAAAGTTGGGTCTTTAAATTAGATTTAAAAGAAGACAAAGCCTGCCTAACATGTAGCGGTAACCCATTCCATAAAGCCTGATCCCTTCTGAGCTTCAATCTCGTCCTTGGAACAGCCAAAAGCAGCTGATCAACTGACCTCAAAGGCCGTGAGGGGGAGTACAGATGAAGCAAGGCTTAGCGATAGGGTGGGGCAAGGCCACAAAAACTTTAAAAAACAAATAAAATCATTTTAAAATCAATTCTGTAGCCAGGGAAGGGCAGCCAGAGCAGGTGTGATATGTCCTCGCCTGTCTGATTGGGTTAAGAGACGAGCGAGCAGCTGCGTTTTGGACAAGCTGAAGGTGACAGAGGGACGTCGGATGTCCCTGAAATACGAGGGGTTAATTTAATTAGGGCCTTTTGAGCTGTGATAGCACTGTAGGAAAAGTTAACAGGTATAGTCTCATTCTTTTCATGGCACAGTCCTGAAGTAGAGTAGTCAAAACGCTGAGATGTCCCACAGTCCAGGTGAGCACCTGAACTGCACAAAGCTGGTGATGCGCTTAAACAAGCTAAACCCCATTTATCCATGAAGGCTTTCTGTTTGGGACCTGAAGATTAATACAAATAACACACAGGTGAAAGAAGACCTTCAGTCAAAGTTTCATCATCCAGCTTCAAAGGTCTTTCATTCAATATACCACAGAGGAAGTTTGCACATTTTTAGTAAATATGTTCAGCTTTTATCTAAAATTATGAAAATTATGAATGGAAACCACTACACAAATGCAGGTACAGCCCACCTGTTGACAATATACTGTCCTGATCTGGGGCCATACATCTCCACTTTGTAAGATAATGAGATTATTAACTCATGGTCATGTGTTTGTTATGCATGGGAATTTATAGCTATTGCTCACATGTTATATGGATCATTTTGATTTGATTTAATTTAATTACATTTTAATCTTTAGATGAACATTAAAGATGTTTGTGAACCATGCTTATTACCCTGCAAGTTTTAGATGTTTTCCTGTTTCAACACATCTGAATCCAATGAATGAGTCACTGAGCAGAACTTGAAAAGCTGTTGGACCTATTTAATTTGAATCAGGTGTGTACGAGCAGGAACGCGTCTTAAACCGGCAGAACTGCGGCTCTCAAGGATTGAACTTGACCAAAGTAAACAGTTGGTTTCAGAAGTTTCCATTAACCGAAATGGCTTCCTAGGCTCCTTCCACTTAACAGTAGAGTCTATCCTTTAAACATAAATTCAACACACAATTTAAGTGACTCATTCCCAGTCAACTTAAATAAACACTAACACAATTTGTAATAAATTAATCCTGGTACCACCTACAGAACTTGGCAATAGAGAAATCAAACATTTTCTGTAACGCAACATAATCAATCTCCCCCCGTACTTGAACTCTTCCAGTGACCTCCTGAAATCAGGGCAAACCCTATAAATACAGGAAGTGATGTTCTTTTTCTTCTTTTGCTCCTGGAACTTGTGCTAAGTATGGCGAGTAACATATACAAATTAAATATTTAACAAACAAAACAGTTTTAACCAAATAAACAGAACTAAGTATATTAACACTGGTCTGAGTCTTACTTTAACAGATGTTCAGGTATATTAGCTGATTAGTAGTAGAAAGCAAAACACAAACAAACCTTGGATAGCCGGTGTCTGCTGACCACTGATGATGATGAAGCTAACATTGTTACAATCAAACAGTTATGGTTGACATTATGTGAACGAGGCCCTGTTTCAGAAAGCGGGTTCAACAAACTCCGAGTTAAAAGCGCAACTCTGGGTTGTCAAGTTTTTGGTTTCTGAACAGGTGATAACTATTAGTTCAATCAACTCTGAGTTAACTTACCCCTGAGTCCAGCGCGTTCATGGGCAGATAAAAAGCCTCATCAATGTAACACGGATTACATGATTCACCATGTGTTATGTTTTCACGGTCTTATTTCTTGTGTTTGGGTTTTGTCTATTTTGGTTGTTACATTTTAATCTTGGTTTATTAGTTGTGGTGTTTGGTTTCTGTTATGCTTATGCTTTAGGTTTTTGGTTTAGTCCTGTTTCCCTCATGTGCTTTGTATTTTCTGTTTCTAGTTCGTTGATTCACCTGGTCTGATTTCTCATCCATTTCACCTGCTTCTAATTACTCCCACTGTGTAAGTGTCCCATGGTTTTCAGTTGTCTTTGTCAGATCCTTGCATGTGTACCTGTATGTATGTATGTATGTATGTATGTATGTATGTATGTTAATTCCTGTGTTTGGTTTATCCCGGTTATGTATGGTTCCTTGTCCTGAGATTGTGGAAATAAACCATTGTCACGAGCACCATTCTGCTTCCTGCCTTGACTGCCTGCGTTTGGGTCCTCACCACCACCACCCACCGTTACACCATGGCAACAGGTGAAAAAGAGTCGCTCCTCCCATTTTGCTCCAGCGGAGTTAGAAATATTAATTAATTCATATGCAGAATATGACCATATATTTGGGGAAAAAAGCAACACTTCTGCCAGCACAAAAATGTGAGCTGGCAGAAAATAGCTGACTGTGTCGATGCATGAGCAGTATTTTTTTTTTTTATATCGCGTGTTCCACTAAACATTTGTATCTCTGCTTCAGTGTATCTTTGTATTAATATTCTCAAAAAATATTTCTTAACTTGGTGTTATGTAATTGTTGCTGCACCGCAACCCTACTAGAACGTCCCTGATTGTAGGCAGATTGTTCTCATTGACAGTATGATCACATACTACAGTGACGGTTACCTGAGGAAGAGTTGCTCTTTTTTCCCTGCATATCACATTAATGCACAAGCATCACGGTCATCAAATGTGCTGTAAATCACAAGTCTGATCCTGTTTACTGATGTTTCCCCATAGATCTAAATACAGATGTCACTGTTCTTAGTGAAACATCAGCTAGTTGAGCATCTTTGTGACTGAAACTGACACCTGTGCCCTGACAATCAACCCTTCTTGTTTCCCTCTTGTCATCCTGATGCATAATCAGAATCAACTCAGCATCATTACATGCCACAGAGCATGATGGGATGTTAAGTGCATAATTTTACCATGCAGTCGACTTGTTGGAAGAATCTGCGTTTGTTGTGCTTCATCACTCATTTATTCAGGTTTATTTGATGCATCACATGTGTCTCCATTTTTAATATGCAGCTGCAACCCAACAGGCACCAAACGTACTTGGCAGCAAATAAAGATGAAATATAAAAATGTTGTTAAAACAGGTATAATGTCATTGCTGTGTTGCCTATTCTACCCAATTAAGCAGCATTTAGTAGCTACAATTTACTGCGATCTATAGAATTTCCTAATTAGAAAAAGGTTTCCTTTACGGTTTTATAAACTTTCAATTCTGTTAACCAGTATTTATTATTGTCCATTTTGAAACAAACCCACGTCTTTACATAGCTTACATAACTTTGAAATGTTACTAAGAATATTGTTTAGATACCTGATCGATTGTGCAGAAAAAAACGATAACGCTAAAAACAAACAAAAAAAACAAAACATGCAAGAATGATAAAACATCTAAGTCTGATCTTTCCCGACGTAGTGATCTCTGGAGTAATTGTACTCTTCAAGAAAAGGACACGCGATGTCTGACACTTACTTCAGTCTGCAGGTTGCAGCTGAAGAGGAGAAACTCTGGGTTAGTTGGAGAAAACCTGCCAGGGTTAGCTTCATGGAGTCTGTTGCTGCAGTAACTGTCTCAGAGTTACACTGAACTCGCTTTGTGAAACCGAAAACCCAGAGTTTCCATTAACTCGGAGTCAACTAACTCAGTTTTCACTGAACCCGCTTTCTGAAACGGGGCATTGGTTGATATTATGAGACAGTGGCAAATGGTGTGGGCTCACCCACTTTTTCACATGGTAACAACGACCCTGAGATGATAAACAAGGTGATCTGTTACAGTGATATCCTGTTCTCTCACGATTAATCACTGCATCATAAGTGGGAAGAGACACTAGAAATTAATTTTTTTCCCACCGTGCACTTGTTGAAGCTGTGACTAAAGCTACTGAAGCACCTTCCCTGGTGGTCCTCCATGGCCACAGCTCTCCCTGGAAAAAGGTCTTTTTTTTTAACCTCCCCAGGAAAGAAGGGATGTCAAGGTCTGCACGTCAACTGGTCAAACTGGCCTGCCATCATTGAGTTTATGTTGCCCGATAACCTTAAATCTCCCACTGACTCTCACAAACAGAGCAGCATTGCAACAAAACCATGACGTTTTTCACTTGACTTGCTTGTTATTTAGTACTGCATGCTGTATCATGCAAGATGAATTTGGTACATTCTCTTCATTCCCAAACAGAACTTATAGCTTTCAGCTAAAAACATTCAATCTTTCTTACAAACTTCTGCCTGCTGTCTAATTAACTGTTAAATGTTCAAACGATGATGACTGCCTGTTCTTGGTGAGACACTTTGCTACCAGCTCACAGGTTTACAGGTGATGCAGCAGCTGCTCTGTAATCGAATCCAACAAATTTGTACATATCAGACATGGTCTTTCCCATGACTGCAAACATGACCACATTCTTTAGTTTGATTTGACATGAAATTTGGTTTTTAGATGACCTGATGGTTTGTTTTCCTGCTGCAGTGCAAAGATGTCTTTAAAACAGGTGATTCCAACCGAACCTGAAGGAGCTCCAGGTTGTTGTCCCAAGCAGCTGCTAAGGAGGAACAAATGAAAATGAGACATCTGCCTGTTTGTTTATATTGCAGAGCTGTTTATGTAAAGGTCAGCACAAGTTTTCATATTTTCTACAGCTTTATTTGAAGTGTATTGTTTGGGATAATTTTTATACAATGCAGGAGTTAACATTCAAAAATACTGGAACACTTTTAGAACAGCAAATTGTAGCGTGTTTACAATAAGATAGAGAGGGAAAGGCAAGTGTAAGGTCCTTTTAGGAGGCGGAGACCCACCAAAAAGTGAAAGATGGGAAAGAAGTGAAAGGATGGTGCAGAGAACAGAAACAGAGGCTGATGTAGGGAAACAATAGGGAACAACAAAAGGACAATGCACAAGGAACCGAAGCACCGCTGGACTGAAGCTGGAGATGTTTTAAACTGTAAGCATGTGCCCTTCTGAAGGACTTTACACAGCCCTGTTTTTTTATTTAAAGTAAAAAGTTGGCCATATTTGTGTGTTAGCCCTATGATGGACATAAATCCATCATTTCTAGATTAAAGGAATTAAAAAATGGCTAATCTCTGTGTTGATCTCGTGACACACTTCGTTTTGGTCTACAGGCAGCGCACAACAGCAAACATGGCGGTGAAACGATTTTTTTAGCCACTTAAAGTTAACAACTACGCATTTATGTTCAAATAAATTTTCCTTGTAGATGGCAGTAGCATGCCAATCTATTTAGTATCCATTAAAAGCCAGATTAGTGTAACTTTAGTTTCTCCATGCACGAACCAAACTACATTCTGGGCTGAAATAATAAAAAGTTAAAGGACATCATCATTCATTCATCATCCTTGCTTCTCATTGGAGCCTTAAAAGTTAAAAACAGTCCCTTTAAGATCTATTCTGGGAGGGAAGATGAAACTGAAGCTGAAATCTCTGCTGCGTTCAAACTGGCCATCAGCGTGGGGAAGCAGCCAAAGTCCTAAGAGCCTGTTGCCACAAGGGGGCGCTCTTTATTAATAAGAGAAACGGCTGACGTCGGACTCTGAAAGGATTGTTACCAAGAGAACATGGAAAACAGCAGCTTTTATTTGTTTTGGTCTTTAAACCAATTTTGTATATCATTTTCAGGAGGGAAAAATGTAACAAAAAAGTTGGTTAATGAGAAATGAAGCTTTATTTTATTTTTTAAACTTTCCTTATGTAGTTTCTGCCATATAATATTTTTTATATCAAAGAATAAAACTACAAATAAAGCTGGAACAAAAACTAAACTGTCGAGAGCTTAAAAACACATTAAATCTTTAAATTTTTGGGGCTCTGTTTCACCTTAAGAAGCAGACTCCGCTTTTGTGTTAGGCTGCCACCTAGTGGTTCTTTTTAAAATAATTGATTAATTATTTAATAATTATTTTCATGTTTAGGCTACAACTAAGTTCCAAAGAAGTTGGGATGCGATGTAAAATGTAATTACAAACAGAACACAATCATTTACAAATCTAGTCAACATAAACAACACACCAGATTATGAAACTTAAATTTAAACTTAGTATTTTATTGTTCATCTGATGGCAGGAACACATCTTTAGAAGTAGTTCCATGGTGAATTTTAGCATTGTGTAGCATCTCTTCTTTTTACAACTGTCTATAAACATCTGGGAAGTGAGGAGACTAGTTGCTGGAGTTTTAGGAGAGGAATGTTGTCCCATTCTGATCTGATGCAGGATTCTTGCTGCTAACAGATCATGAACCTTGGTTGCTGAATTTTTGCTTTCATGATGCTCCAGATGTTTTCTGTTGGGGAAAGTTCTGGACTGCAGGCAGACCAGTTCAGCAGCCGGACTCTTCTCCTGCGAAGCCATGCGTTGTGATGGATGCAGTATGTGGTTCAGCATTGTCATGCTGAAACCTGCAAGGCCTTTCCTGAAAGAGATGTCTGGATGGGAGCAGATGTTGCTCTGAGACAGTGGCGGGGAATCTTCGACCTCATTTTATGTTTTCCTCTTCCAGCTCACCAGATTCAAATTATTGAGTCACCGTGCAAAACTTGATAGGCTGTTTGATCTATATGATTTTAATCAAATTTGTTGGAGCAGAAGAACATCAGAAACCTGCGGGTTTACAGCCCTCAAGGACCAGGGTTCCTCACCATTCTTCTTAAACATCTAAAACCTTTATTTAAACATCAGACATGCTGGTGAAAGAATCTTCATGTCCAGATTGAAAGCGCTCTACAGGACGTAAAAGAAGGAAAAAGGGATGTATGTATGCAGATGGGGATGACATGCATCCAGAGAAACAGCAGTCATAATGAAGATTAAACTCTGCACATGCAAGAAATAGAAAACTTTGTTCACTTCACGTGTTCATTTCAGAAACTGGCTGGTGTTTGAGAGGATGATGTTGTTGTTTTGAAGTAGTAGGTACAGCACCCGTGCTTTATTAAACATTGTTTTATTTGTTCTGTTTTTACATTTTCATGTCTTAGTATATATTGTTGAATATGTTGATTGAGGTGGTCGCAGGTTGACTTCTTTATCTCCTCCACCAGACTTGTTGTCTGCTGCAGCCATTGGCTGTAAAATGCACAGCGTTTACTCTGGAAAGTGACAATAAATATAGGTGAGCCATGCAAGTGTGAGACAAGCGGCAAGAAACATGTAAACATCTTCAAAGTTGCATCAGTGATATGAAATGTGTGTGTTTTCATGAGTTCCAGGTCATGTAAAGCAGTGGACACAAAGAGAGCTGACAGAAATGTGAATATGTTACTCAGGTGAAATATGTAAACTGCCTAAGTTGTAAGTGCGGGCGTAAAATATAATCTTTTACCTTTTGGGCTGATATTTTTCTCATAGTAGCCTGGATTGGTGATGTTACCAGCTGGGCGGTACTGTCCAACCACAAAGACCTTTTTACCATCAGTGGCCATGCCCACACCCAGTTCTTTGCTGTTCTTCCACACCACCTGAGTGAAATGTCCTGCAGGAAAAAACATGGCAGCATCGTGAGACAAGTGTTTAGCATCCAATGAAAGAAACACTCTTATTGAAACAATTTTTTTTTTAAACTTAAGCATAATTTTTTACCAGTTTTGCTCTGGAATTCAGGTTTGCTAAAGTTATAATCCTTGATCTCATCGTACCATGAATCCACAGCTTCTTTTCCTGAAACACGAAACAACAAAACAGATTTAACCTTTTATTAGGTGAAGAACATAAAAAACGCCTTTGCATGCAGTCCATGAAGTGAAAGAACCACACTGAGTTCTCCACACAAATCATCCCAGCTTCTTCATTTCCACCTGTCTTCAGCATAAAAATAAAAAGCAATTTTAGTACTCACCATTTGCTACTGTATAACTTTTATTACTTTAGAGTATCCAAATATCTTGAATTATCTACGTTTTAATGTGTTGTAAAATCCTCTATTATTATTATTATTATTATTATTAATAATAATAATAATAATAATAATAATATAATAATAATTATAATAATAGAGAGGCAGCACGGCTCAGCAAGGCAAGGTAGAGCGATTGTCTTGTAGCCTGAGGGTTGCCGGTTCGATCCTCAGCCAATTCGTGTTCATGTCGAGGTGTCCTTGGGCAAGACACCAAACCCGCTCCTGATGGCTCGTGTTTGAGTGCCTTGCATGGCAGCTTCCTCCATCAGTGTGTGAATGTGTGTGTGAATGTGATGTCTACTGTGAAGCGCTGTGGATAAAAGCGCTATACAAGTACAGACCATTTACCATAATAACACTCCTTTCTGTGCTTGAAATTTCCAAGTGTTTCAATGAGTTCCTGATAAAAGAGCCTCTAATATTCAGAACAACAACAGGATTATAGCATCAATAATATGACACAAAGAAAAAAAAAAGTAACATACAGAGCATCCCATCTACCTGTTGGACTGACAGATCTAGAGCTTGACATATAGTAGACGTTCTCTCCATCATTAGTGTCGCTGTGCCCCAGGCTGTTCTTCTCCAGCAGGTGATCAGCCCATTTCTGAGCCGCTGCATTCAGCTCACTGTTATAGGTAAGTGGTGGCGCTTTGTGCATCGCCCTGTAGGCGTTGTGGGTGTCCAGGAACTCCTTCAGAAAACTTTCGTCTGCAAAACGGACATGACAAACTGATTAATTTTCTCTATCAGAGGAAACAAGCAGACCAGATAAAAATTGTAGATGCAGAGGAATGATAGCTCATCAGTTTTAAACGTTGTACAGAACAATTCTTGGGAAACAAGCTTACTCACCTGCCATTTTTGGTTTGGTTTCAATGGCTGAAATGAATTCAGGACATAGTTAAAAAATAATTAACAGTATTCCAGAAATAAAAACCTTAACATGCATAACTTGTTGTCAGACATGAGAAAGTAGTTCAATTGATGAAGACTTTTTACAGACGTCTCCAGTGCTCACCTGGTTCAGGGTGGTTCAGGTCTGGTTGAGTCTCTTCTCCTCCGTCTGTGTTGAAGCTGGTATTTATGGATACAAACTTGTCCGTCCTCACATGTAGGAGGAGACTGACACCTAGCTCTTCATCAATCAGCTGACAATACAAGTTTTTCTTGTTGATAGTTTCTTTTTTAATTTGATTTTTGTATATAAGACATTATAGCACCAGGTGGTTAAGTCTGGTTTCTAATTTGCTCATAATTATAGGTACTTAATGTCGTTAACATGCTATAAGTTTTTACACAGGCTTTTTCAAAGGTAAGTAGAGGTATCCCAAGTTGCCACCAAACAGGCTGGAAAAAGCTTTTCTCCAGAGTAATACAGCAGCAGCCTGCAGGTACGAGCATGTGAAACAAGGTGAGGCCTGAATTTACCACAAATGAGCAGAAGACTTCAAAAGCACATGAAGCTCATTAACTCACCATAAAACCCTCTTCTATTTAATGACTGCTTCTCTTCACTCCACTTCATATTAGCCCATCTTCAGCTTTAAAAAAGTTACATTTTTGTGCATTTTTGTACCTAATTGACATATAAGGACTGAAAAAAACTACAGACAGTTGCCTATGACCCCAATTCTGAAAAAGTTGTGTCACTGTGTAAAACATAATTACAAACAGAAAGCAATGATTAGCAAATCTCAACAAGTCATGTTTGATTCCCAATACAACATCAACAACATCTGATAAAGATGTTGAACATGAGACATTTATTCATTTAATGGAAAACAATAGCTCATCTTGAATCTGATGGCAGCAACACATCCGTATAAAAAGCTGTCACAGGGGTAACAAAAGACTGGAAAACTAACTGGCACAAATAAACACTAACTGGAGGAGCACGTGAAAACTAATTGATTCTCAGGAACACTGTGGTTCACCCTGGAATCTACAAATGCAGGTTAAACCACATACTGCATCCATCACAACAGCATGGCTTCACAGGAGAACTACTTTTAAAGACGTGTTGTTGCCATCAGATTCACAATGATCATGAAATACTTAAAAGTATCAGTTACAACATCTGATGTTGTTTTTGTTATTTTGGAACATATTATGAGATTTATAAATTGCTGTTGCTCAAAGTTTAGACTCTAATGTTCATAAAACAAGGCAAATAGTACTTTAGTACAATAAAACCCATAAATGATCATGTTGTTAAAGATGATCATTGTTATTCTCTGTCAGATATGAAAAACAAACAACACTGGAAATTTCTTCTATGTTTTATTGGCGTGATTGCTTCTGTCTGTAAAGTGACTGGAGAAGACTTTGTTGTAAATTGGCATTATACAAATAAAGCTGAATCTGAACTGAATTGGGTTGAAATTGCAGTATGCTGCACAGTAACATCCTTTACATTTTTAACACTGGGAATGCATTCATTATCTATGATCCTTAGATGTCCCAAGCAACAAGAACATGAACCTTATTACTGTGAAAAAAATCTTCATTTATTTTAGATGTGCAGACCTCTGCCAAAACATTGTAATTTTTCTGTTGTTGTCAATGACTGTGGGTATTGTTTTTTTTAGTTACAAGTTCAAATGGCAAAATTACTCCTTCTTCTA
Organism: Rhadinocentrus ornatus; assembly: GCA_037177495.1. Lineage (NCBI taxonomy): Eukaryota > Metazoa > Chordata > Actinopteri > Atheriniformes > Melanotaeniidae > Rhadinocentrus > Rhadinocentrus ornatus. The sequence goes on along the minus strand of JBAMHW010000012.1, from coordinate 31,156,791 downwards.
ATAGTGAACAATTCTTTAAAAAAATTCCTGGATCCACCCACAATCACCCCAATCACTTGTTCCTTATTCTATTTCTAAAATTGCCACATGTGGCACCACCAGGCGCACTCACTTCACTGGTCATGAAATCTTTTGAAAGGGTTATCAAGACCTTCCTGATGGACTCTGTTCAGGACAAGTTGGACCCTCTCCAGTTTGCATACAGGGCGGGAAGAGGTGTGGATGGTGCGACAGAGACACTTTTAAATATGGTTTTTAAGCATCTTGAGGGAGCTAAGTCTCATGTGCAGTTACTTTTTATTGACTTTTCTTCAGCTTTTAATTGTATCCAGCCTCATGTTTTAGCCGACAGGCTATTGAACAATTTTAACATTGCCTCAGGCCTGATAAGATGGTATTTTTTGAGTATGAGGCTGTAGAACGTGTGCAACAATACAAATACTCATTGACAACAAACTGACCTTTGAACCTCAGGTTGATGCTGTTTGCAAGAAAGCCCGTCAGCGCATGCACTTCCATCGGAAACTTCGTTGTTTTAAAGTAGACACATCTTTTATGAAAATGTTTTACTCGTGTTTTATTGAGTCTGTTCTTACCTTTTCTTTTATCTGTTGGCACGGGTCACTTTCAGTGAAACAGAGGAATAGACTAAAGAACATTGTTAAGGTCTGCAGAAAAATAGCTGGTACTGCCATGAATGACCTTGATGACATATATAGGGTGAGATCAGTTAAGAAGGCAAAAAGTATCCTCCACGATCCTGATCACCCACCCCGGGAAGAATTTGTGTTACTGCCATGTGGGCGTAGATTTAACATACCAAGATGCAGAACTAACAGATATAAAAAGTCATTCATTCCAAAGTGCAATTAACATGTTAAATGCTTCCTTGTAGTCTGTGTTTTAATGTTCTATTACTGTTGTCTAATGTTTTATGTTAGTAGTATTTGTTCTGTATTCACTGTTGGCTGCAAAGAGATTAGCCCCTTTGGGGATAATAAAGACTCCTTGAACCTAAGGCTTAAGCGTAACAGCCGACACAACCACATTTACTACAGGGACATATGCAGTACCTCTATTGACCCCCAACAGAGAAGGGGACACTAGCAAACCCTCAGGTAAGGCAAACTTAGCAGTTAAAGGCTCAATCAGTGCAGCACCAGCAGACGCTAACACAGCAGAACAAGTAACAGATACAAACTTCGTAGTGTCTACAGGGACAACAACAGGTCTTCTACTATGAAGCTTTGCAACACTAGTCTGAGTGGTAAATTTCTGAACCTCTGCCTCTTGGCACAACTGGAGGACAGGAAGCCAGGAAGTGGAAGCCCCCAAAAACTGAAGGAAGTTCAAACAAACAAGGGCCATACTAGTCAAACAGCTGCTGGTAACGCACCTAAAATAATGTTCATCCCAATAATGCCTGGAACTGGAGGTGAATTGGCCTGTCCCGGGGGGTCTCTAACAACTAAGATCCCTCTCCTGGGGATTAACATCTTACACACCTCATCGGGCTCAAGATTTAAGGGATATTTAAACCATTGGCAGCCCTCAACTCCAACCAATGACACGCCTTTAACTTATCTAGGAAATGTTCTCTGAAAAAGCTCTCAGAAATAGTGGACACCATAGAGCTTGTATCAAGAACACACATGACAGGCACCACAGATAAATGACCTTGGGGCAAGCGCAGTCAAGCTCTCCCTTAACTCCTCATCTATTTAGGGACTCAATGATCCTGGACCAACCCCTCCCAATGTCTGACTCCTAATTCTAGAGGGAGCTAGTTTTCCAATAACTGAGGGCTGATGCTGGCTCGCATCTGAGAGGGGCTACTTGGACGTGTGGACCTGTAGCGGGCAGAGCAACGACGGGCAATGTGGCCGGTTTCTGACACTGTGACAAATCATGCTACTGGGGCCAGAAGACCTGGGCGTGGGAGGCTGCTGCATAGCTGCCAGGGCTTTAGTGATCTGTTCTAATTTCTTGATGCTTTTGGACAATGGCAGTTAGAGTGGCAAGTTGAGAAGCAGTAGAACTGGGGGAATCAACATGAAAAAGTACAGTGGCACTCCGTACTGCACAAAATTAAGGCACAACATTTTTATTTTCTATTCCACAATCACGCCCCCATGTAATTGCCTCAGCTCTAACATCCAAAAGAGTACATGTAGGATTCTCATGAACATAGCACTTTAATTCCCTACGCAGATCAGAATTATGCACATTCTGGGTAAACTGGTTTCACAGCAAAATGTCAGAGTTTGTTATGACATGGCCCGTTAGCTTTAACTTTGTCACTGAAAACAATGAGTGACAAAAGTCCTGCAAAGTACCTCATTCTGTGTTAGGCTCTTTTTGAATTATTAAAAATCCCATCACCAGATTGTCCCTGGTTAGTTTTTTTGTTTTTCCAGGAAATAGGATATGAAGGAAGCTCTGCCTCTCATTAGTACTGGCTGCTCCCTGTGTTTCTGTTGGTGCTATAGAAAATGTAAAACATGTCACAGAAAAGCAGCTAAATTATATGGTCTGTGTTGTACATTGCAGGGGTTTGGTGTCTGAAAATGCTTGTAAAGATTTTAAAAGTTTTAACAGAGAACTGGAATTATAGTGGAAGAAGGGAGGCTAAAATGGTGGAAACTAGTAATTATGACATTTTTTCTAATATGCAAAGCAGGTGGTGCTCAGCAGGTCCAGACTTGTGAAACAGTCTCCTGATCCAAATACTAAGAGGGAACCTGAGCTGTAATTTTCCCTTTGTTGATGTCAGCAACGTTGTTGTTCTCTGGAAATTCTCTGGAAAGTGTTATCTGTTTTTTTTTTGTTTGTTTGTTTTATCTAATGCTGTCGTTATCATGAAGCCTGGTCTGCAGGAGTTATATATTGTACTCCCTCCCGGGGGAGTGGTTACTGTTTCAGACACTGTTGGCCCAGTCTGGTGCTGTCCTCCTCGTTGGACGTCCCAGCCCCATATGCCTGGCACACCGTGAGATGTCCCAGTGATACCTTTAGCCGGCCAACTCTGCGCTCGTGTTCTTATCCACCTGCTGCATCACCCAT